>JANHFT010009930.1:62976-74420 GCA_032467955.1 Pseudoxenodon macrops | reverse complement strand
ATCTATCTATCTATCTATCTATCTATCTATCTATCTATCTATCTATCTATCTACGTACCTATCTATCTATCTACCTACCTATTTCTATCTATCTATCTATCTATCTATCTATCTATCTATCTATCTATCTCTATCTATTTATCTATCATCTATCTATCTATATCTATTTTATACACATTCATTCTTTTTATAAATAACTCAAGGAAGCAAACATGCCTAATACTCATTCTTCCTCCTATTTTTTCACTTATGGAAAAAATTGCAGTGAATGTTTGTAGCATGGCAGAGTAGGTGGGATTAAGAACGGGTTCCTTTGGCTCCACCAAGTAGATGTGCCTGCCATGGAGAGCCCAATCAGAAAGCCATCATTACAAGTTCAGTGTTCATAACCACAGAAGCAAATTGTATCTTAATCAACCAGGTGCATCATTATGTAAAGATAGTAAGTGCTATTTATTAACACAAGCTTCTCTTCTTTGTTTTATTATTCCAACATAGAGAAATGAATTAAAATTGTCTGATCATTAAGTTCTTCATGGTTGCCTCAGGACACCAATGTTCATTAGAAAAAGAAGGAGATAGAAGAAGCTCCACAGTTGGTAGAATATTAAGGAATATATACATTTTTAATAGCCCCCTGCTAATGTACTTTTAGCCCACATTTGTAAATACATATGGCATTCTCTAATCAGGAAAGCAATGGGGGAATGCCCATGGACCAAATGAATCCATCCACCAAGAAGCTTTTAATAAACTACATCTAAGTCTCACGAGTAACACTTGCTGCTTTTATAGATTTGCAATCCAGCAGAGCAGTGCTGCTAACTGCTTGTCTGATTTTATACCACCAGGAAAAAAGCAAAGCATTTCCCACCAGTTTTAAGTAGCACAACATTAAATCACAACACATGTCCAGTCAATCTTTCTTGCATGGTGATAGAAGACATATACTTAAGTATGCTCTAGTTAACACCACCAAAATATTCTTGATATTTTAAGTCTAAGAATTCCATATTAAAGAGTTATTACTGACATGAACATATATATGTTTATATATATAAAGGCTTGTTCATAGGTTGTGGCTGAAATCCAGATTCAAGTCCACTGTCCTGTCATATCATGCTCATTCCTTAGATCCATGGTTTATTGAAATGTTCGTTAAATAATCCCAATGATGTAGAATTTAACTTTCCATGTGCAAGCAGAAATAAACGGTTGGCAGTTCCTTGAACCATGAAATACACTTTAGTTGAATCTTTTTCTGAAACTGCTGGTAGTACAACAGGTAGTCTTCAACTTACAACAGTTCATTTGGTTACCGTTCAAAGCAGGGGTGGGTTTTAAATTGTTTTGCTGCCGGTTTGCTCATACGTGCACATACATGCAAAGCAGTCGCCCGCTCACACATATGTGCAAAGCACTTGCGCGCTCGCACAGCAGTGAAAAAATAGCTTCTGCGCATGCGCAGAGCAAAATTCAAAATGGCGGCACCCATGGAGAAATCCAAGGAACCGGCTCTGTGATGTCATCGCCGAGGTACTAATGCTTCTATAGAACTGGATAGAACCGGTGGGAACCCACCTCTGGTTCAAAGTTACAAAGGCACTGAAAAAAGTGGTCACTTGATCCCCATGGTCATGAGATCAAAATGTAGACGCTTGGCAACTGACTCACGTTTATGACTCATGTTGCAGTGTCCAAGGGTCACATGATCATCTTCTGCAACCTTCTGATGAGCAAAGTCAATGGGGAAGCCAGAGTCATTCAACAACCATGTTAGTAATTCAATAACTGCAACGATTCACTTAAGAGCAAGAAAGGTTGTAAAATGGGGCAACATTCAATTAACAACCATCTGGCTTAGCAACATAAATGTTGGCCTCAGTTGTGGTCATAAGTTGAGGCCTGTGTGCAATTCCTTAGGAGCATCTACAACTGAAAGTCCTTTTGACCACTTCCTTAGTAAGCAAGTAAACATACTACGGATAGACTCCTAGATCCACACTATTAGCTAAATTTATCCTTTTAAACACAGCCGGTCAGCTTCACAACTCCTCAGTTCTTTTCAAAGGCTTCTGTTCACTCTCTGTTTTCTGATTCTAGGCACAATCTCCAACTCTCTCTCCTCTGCCTAAAACATGCTGGCACAGAAATGAAGGACGAGAGCCATTGGAACTACCATCTGATTTATCAAAAGGTTTCACGTAAGTCAACACGGAGATTTACTTGGGCTGATTGATCTGATTTATATCTCAACTTTCTGTCCAACTGAGTAACTCAAGGCAGCAAGCAACATATTTAAATCCAAAATGTTATTAATCTCGTGTTTGTGACTAAACAGCCACAGGATTGATTTTGCAGGAGGTTGAGTTTGTTTGAATGGAATTAATTAGATCTTTAGAATTAACAAGCAGAAGACATGATTTTTTCTCCCCTAAATGTGATGTTCTAATAAGCCCAAGTAATTATTCTGCTAGTTTTACTTTTGGTTAAATTGCAAAATACAAGAAAATGAAATAGCATACCATAAATACAGTTCCAAAAGGCGGCTGTCAGCTTTAAAGGCTCAGGTTTTTTTTTTAAATCATAAACTTTATTCATCACTCATATAGTACTGAAATTTCAGTGTGCTAAATGTCTGACGTGGAAGAGAATTAAGGCCAAAAGTCTAAAAGAAGTGCGTACGTGCACAAAAACAGGTTGTCAGACCAATATGAGAATCTATCAAATCTGTTTATTCTTTATGTTGCAGAGTAATTGAGTCCTAGCACCAAAACATAGAATTTGCGTGCTTTTTGGAGCATGAGTAAATATATAAGTGATTTGCTTCTTCTTTAAAAATCAAAGTTTATATGTACAGTATGGTAGAAAAAAACAGAGAGGGTTGGGTTCCCCCCCCCCCTTTTAAAGAAATGTCACCAAATGATACATTTCCGGAAATGCTCCCATCTACAACTGTTACAAGTTCACTTTCATCTTGTGACAAAAAAAGTTACTTGCCCTTTTGGGAATAAAATCTCAAACTCTGTCAAACCTCTGTCTCCAAATATGCTGATACCGGGTTTTTTTTTTTGTAGAGGAGCAGAATTACAGTGCATTTCCACTGCAGAATTTCCTATAAAGGATGAGGTCTGTAAAGATTGTCAGTCATCCAGGTCATGGTTGTCCCAAATGGGCTTTTTCAAGAGGCAACTGGACTTGTTTTTTTTCTTTTGAAGATATTTCACTTCTCATCTAAGAAGCTTCTTCACTTCTGACTGAATGGTGGGGAATGCATCAAGGACTCTCTAAAAGTATGCAGATTACCAGCTGTCTGCAGGAATATAAATCCTTCCTTGCCCCACTATCCTGTCAGAGCTGAAGAAGCTTCTTGGATGAGAAGTGAGATGGCTTCAAAAGAAAAAAAAAAAGGAAGTCCAGTTGCCTTCTGAAAAAACACCTTTGGGACTATAAAGAGTTAAGTTGGTACAGGTAGTCCTTGATTTACAACAATTCATTTAGTGACTGTTTGAAGTTACAACGGCATAGAAAAAGTGACTTATGACCATTTTTCACCCTTTCAACCATTGTGGCATTCTCATGGTCACGTGATCAAAATTCAGAATATTTGGCAACTGATTCATATTTGTGACGGTTGTCCCAGGGTCATGTGATCAGGGGTGGGTTCTGGATATTTTTGCTGCCGATTCGCTCAGGGTCGTGCTGCGTGTGTGCATGCACCAATCAAAAACTAGCGTCTGCGCATGTGCAGAAGCAAAATCCAAGATGGCAGCACCCATGGAGACAGCGATGGGACCGACTCCATGATGTCATTGCCAAGGAACCCACCTCTGCATGTTATCACTTCTGACAAGCAAAGTCAATGGGGAAAGCTAGATTCACTTAACAAATGGGTTACTAGCTTAACAACTGAAGTGATTCACTTTATAACTGTGGTAAGATAGGTTGTAGCATGGGGCTAAACTCAATTAAACTGGTTTTGAGTTCTTAGTAGCAGAAATGTTGGGCTCAGTTGTGGTCGTAAGTCGAGGACTACCTGTGCAGTGGAGCACTTCAAACGTAAAGTCAAAAACTCCTATTGGAGATAAAGGATCTTCACACAGTGCCTCCCTGCAATTCCTGAAGCCAGTTGATTTCCCAGTTTGATTTAAGGAATTCCAGACATGTTCCATATCAGACTGCCATGTACAGTATGTAGTTGCCCCTTCATGGACTCTGCACATTATGAATCCCTTTTTGCTTTGAAATCAAAGTGTCTCACAGTCCTAAGGTGGACTACCGCAGACATTTTGCAACCTGAGAGGGATCAACCAGTGATAATCCCTTCCCACCTATAGATATAGGAAATGTCTTTACCCAGAGTTAGCAGTCAAAACACAATTAAATAAATAACCATTTCCTCTTCTATCATCCCAATGGAACTACCTAAAGTTGGATGGCTCAGAGAAGCCGCAGGCAGACCAGGAAGAAGAAAGGCAAGGCATGGTGAGATATGGCAAAACATGTCAAGGCAAGGCAAGGCAAGGCAAGGCAAGTCAGAGGTAGAGCCAAGCCAAGCCAAGCCAAGCCAAGCCAAGCCAAAATACTATTATTCACTTCAGTGGTATTATCTTGTAAAAGGCTTCAGGGGACAACACACACAAATAAACTATTAGTCTATATATGGCTAGCAGGTTGTGGGTTGTCCCCATTCAGTTAAAAGATGGAGTTGGATTTGCTTGACATTAATAACTCATCATGAACTATTAACTGAATTAAATCATGGCTGAGTCGTTCCTTTTCCCCCTCCCCAAACTGAACTAGTTTATAAAGCTTATTTATTTATGCAATAATTTATTCATTACTATGCTTCCAATGACTCAGGGCAGTTCATAGTATGATACCAAAGCTATGAATAATATAACATTATAAGCACTTTCCAATACCTATGTTCTTTTGGACTTAGGAAAAAGAAAGATATAACCCAAGCTTTGTGTTCTCAGTGGAATGTCCCTTGCCCCTTCTTTTTCAGTTATAGTTATATTTTAAAGGGAAATTATAGCTGTATTTGTCTGAACAGCTCTCTATATAAGAAAGTACTATAGTTTAGTAGTGAAGAATATCGAAGTAATAGTTTAGTAGTGAAGAATATCAAATCACTAAAACTCTATTCATAAATACAACTTTCTGGGTCATGATAATTCGCTCCTGCAAAGCAGATATTACAGACATTTTTATCATAGTATTGATGTTTTATGATTGAAAATAAAAGATGAAAGTCCATATATTTTAAAGAGAACTTGATTATATGGGAAGATTGATAATTAGTTCTAGCTTAGATGTCCTTTTATTCTAGCACATTTCCATCTGACATATAAAATCTGTAAGAGCAATATTTGACCGAGAAGAAATGAGAATAGCAAGTCATAATCAGAGAATCATCACTTCTGGGTTGAAACATCTGAACTATTTCTCACTGCATGCTATCAAAGAATAAGTGACACCGTAACTTGTCATTCACACATATAAAGATTGTGATTCCTTTCTAGCTTTGGATTAGCACTTCAGGTTTATTGTCCTCTAAATGTAGAAACTGTTCCAAGAGCCACAATGATGTCAAACGACACACTTCCATAATAAATATTGTACTGCCTTGAAAAGAAAGCATTATCTCAAACTTCATTTTAGGTACAATTGCTGCAGCTGCTACTGTTATCATGCTAAAGCTGACCTACATAATTTCAATCAAATAAAATCAGAATCACTGCAGAGAGGAAATTATAATCATAAGAATTCTGAAATACATGAACTTCACTCATACGGAAGCAAACACAGGCACAATTGTATGAATAAAGGTTTCCCACTTGCTATATTCATATGGATGAATCTTCTCTGATTCCGAATGCCTGAAGGAATCCATTCTTAGATAGCAACAATGGGGCAATCCATAGGAAGTAAGTGCAAGGATCGATAACTTGAAAGTTTGCCATAATATGAAAACAATTGGTGGAATAAAGGGTCCAAGTAAGGAACATGTCCAAAAACATCCTGGTGAGCACTGAATATTCTCAGCGGTTCCTATATGTGAGGTAACAGAGGACTATGGAAAATATATGAAATGGAAAGGGCAAAGCAGATTTGACTGTCATGAAATGTCCTGCAGGATCATTTTAAATAAAATTTAAAAAAAAGACTACTAGAAATAAAAAAACCAAGTGCACTATCTGGAAAATATGAATAAACAGATTTTCCTAGAAAAATCATCTGGTTATATAAGCCAAGTGAAAGATAAACAAAGGAACAAGTGTTAGATTGATGGCGAACCATTCTCTCGCCTCCTATCTGGTGACATACCGCATATCAATTGAATCAGAATCAAGAACAAAATATAATTGGTATTTATTGGATAAGCAGAAGATAACAAAAGTAATAGAAGAACTTGGTGCTTTAAACCGCATCTTGAGATGTTCTTGCTTATTTTATTTATCTTATTTGACACAGGAATCCTACCATGAACAGTTGCTAGTTCTTAACACTGTATGTAAATTTCAATTTCCTCCCTCCCCAGTATGTATGTACTATATGCATATATGTACAGGATGGATGTCCACGAAAGCTCTACTGCAGGAAGCAAAGTAATTGGCAATTGCTTTAGTGGGAAAGAAAGGTGGCAGGCACAGCAGCAGAGGAAAGATCCAGTGGAAGGATGAAACTCCTTGCAATCTAGATCATTCCTAATGTCACAGTCCAGAAATGATTTTCTTTGCATCTTATCTGATCATTATTCCTGTTTATTTTCTTACATAACGTGGTGGATCTGAGTATCTTTGGGCCATTCAACTCAGACACCTGCTATGATTTGAATATGCATACTCAATTATCCATAATAATCTACAGGCAGAATATTAACAAACAAAAGTTCCAAACTATGAAATAAGAAATGAGTTTTGGAAAAATTAATTGTTTTATTATTTTCTGAAATAATCTTATTCCTTCGCTATAGCAATCTCTAGGGACATATATTTGTTACAGAGAGAGGCACATATAACTTTGACTTATACCCAAAATGTAATATCTACCGGTAAGAATTATTGGACAATTAGATCTTTTTTGAATATTCTGCATAATTGTGCATAACATTAAGATGGTTTACTGCTTCTATATGCTTCTGTCAGATTAATGAACTAGAGAGGAAGGGTACATCCAGATCAATTTCAAATATACGGATGGATTGTTTAAGGGTTACTTGTGGTTCAGGTATTTTAAGTTATTCATATATGTATTCTGTTGCATTGTGCATGGCTAATATTTGACAAAATACTTGCGCAAAATGTTATCTGCTTTTACCTGAGCATTTCTTACATATCTATTACATCAAACTTTGCACACAAAACAATATGTTAATTTTCCCCCTCAGAGAACAATTTCACAACTTCACTTTGAGGAGTATCTATCTATCCATCATTATGAAAATAACTATTAGATACCAAAATATTTCCAGAATTATGAACTCAATCAAGAATTTTATAGCAGAAGGCTGTTGCAGTTCTTATCCTTATCTGAGCTTTGTTTTTTGGTGTGTGTGTGTTGGGGGGGAAGGATCCAAAAAGCTTCCTATGAAACTTTTTAAAAAGTTTTAAAATATTTAAGAAGTATCCCTACCCATTTGATTGGTTTTAAATAGAAAAACAATCAGAGTTTGCTTTCTTTTTTTACAGTTTTAATCTTAATTCTTAATTAATTAATTCTTAATCAAATTGCAGCAAAAACTTGAACCTTAATTTAAATATGGCCATGTTATATGCAATATCACTTAGACTGAGGTACTGTTTCACAGTGCTTTACAGCAGTCTCTAAGCTGTTTATAGAGTCAACATATTTCCCCGAACAATCTGGCTCCTCATTTTACTAACCTCGGAAGGATGGAAGACTGAGTCGACCTTGAGCCTGGTGAGATTCCAACTGCCAAATTGCAGGCAGCTGGCAGGCAACAGAAGTAGCCTGCAGTACTGTATTCTATATACCTTAAATATAAGCTTAAAGGAGAATATTTGTAGCTCAGAGTTGGAAGGAGGGGTCCTTGGTGCTCTCTGAGCTTGGTTGTTTTCTTGTAGGCATTTCATTTCCTAAACTAGGTAACATCGTTAGTGCTATTTTACCATTATGCCTCCGTTGATTTTCACCATCACAAAGTTACCAGTCTTTTAAATTGTGGTGCCTTTTTTTTTATTTTATTTTCCTGCAGAGAAACTTTGGTTTCTTGTAGACAATATAAAAGCTTTTTTTTTTAAAATGCCTCAAAAGACTTTTTGCCAATATGGCTGTTCCATTTTTTTTAAAATCTCATTCCAGTCAAATACCTAAGGCAGATTTAAATGTACAAATACAGGCAAGCAATGACATTAGCATGATTTATTAAAGAGATTCTTGTTAGAATGGATCAGGGGAAAAAAAATCCTTATGATAAATGGCTTTGCCCTTATGGAACTGTTCGTACTGAAACCACTCTCACTTTCTTCCATCTTGCCCCTTTCATTAGCAATATTCCTGCAAGAGAGTTGACATCATTAATAGCAGATTCTGCAGGACATCCACATTTATTTTATCTATGGCATTTATTATCTGATGAAATTGATACAGTGTCTCTGCATGTTCCAGAACACTGTTTTATTGCCCGCAGATATAGAAAAGGGATAATTGCATGACTGTTTGCAGGAGCGTAGTACCCTAGCATTTTATTTCCATCAATTGTTTTATTAGTCTGTATTTGAGTTTATTAGTTGGTCATTAACTATAACAAAGTATTCATGGTCTGTTATTAGCATTTTAGTTGAATCTTGGTATAAACATTAGTTTTCAAACAGCAGGGTAGCAGACTTCTTTTAGATTTAATGTATTAGATAATTGATTGTATAGATTTAATGCTCATAATATTGTGCTATATTTTATTACTGTATTCATAATTACATGGATTCTCATTGCCTTTCACCATGTTTTACTTTGCAATTTACTGATCATTGACTGAAATCATGTTTTTTTTTCCTTCTGAGATTTCTACCTATTGCTTTTATGCGGCATAAACGGATACCTTTTAGGAAATTTGCTGCTGGTATCAGAAAAGTAATTCTGGATGCTCTGATAAGAGATTTTGCAACCTAGGGATACAAGATGGCAAGCTGGGATCTAAAATTGCTAGAAGTCCCAGATTTCATTGTAACTTGAAGTAATTGCAGTGTGCCAAAATTACAGAAATAAAGCAAAGGAGGACAAGTTACTGGCACAAAAGAAAAAAAGGTAATGAACACAATACAATTGTATACAGTTGCATATCGAGTCTGAAACACAAAAGGCAATCTTAATGTCAAAATGAGACTTAGGAGTATAAAAGCAAAATACAGGTGATCCTTGTTCATTTAGAGACCATTCAAAGTCACAACGCCACTGAAAAAAAGTGACTTATGATGTTTTTCACAGTTTTGATCTTTGCAGCATGGTCATGTGATCAAAATTCAGATGCTTGGCAACCAGTTCATATTTATGACGGTTGCAGTGTCCCTGGGGTCATGTGATCCCCTTTTGCGGCCTTCTGACAAGCCAAGTCAATGGGGAAGCCAGATTCACTTCACAACCAGGTTACTAGCTTATCCACTGCAGTGATTCACTTAACAAGGTGAGGCAAGAAAGGTCGTAAAAATGGGGGCACAACTCACTTAGCAACTGTCTTGCTTAGCAACATAAATTTTGGGCTCAATTGTGGTCATACGAGAAAGGTCTATACGTGTGCCTGTGTGTCAGAGAGAGAGATTTTGTAATATAAAACACATTTTAGAAATTGAAAACTAAATGAAGCATAAATAAAATGACATTGTTAAAGGCCTGATGAAAAATACGTATTGATTATGCGACATCAAGTAGTTATTGCCTCTTAGGAAATACATAGACAGACCTTTTTAGGGTGATCTAACGTAGCCCATGTGATGTTCCGATATGACAGCCATTGTGATTATAATTGTCAATCCAACTTGCTCTTAGTGATTTCCCCCCCTTATTCCTATCATGCTGAAAACACAGGAGTCATTTTTTTATTACCTTCTCCTGTGCATATGAAATTATATCTTTGCTGTCGTCACTAAAGTCATCTTCCTTATAAGACTGCTTTCCAACATAGGGTTGCTGGATAGGAGACAGAGAGGCAAAATCTGAGGCAGAGTCAAGAAAGGAATCAGCCTGGAGTCATTATGTTCCCACAAGCAGTCCAGGCCCAGCCCTTCTTGAATTCATTAATGCTTACTTAGCATCAATTTAGTGTTGACCTAGTTGACTAGATTCTTAAATAGAGGCATTATTAGCAATAAATCAGCTTGACTGACATTTAACAATATAGTGCTGGTCTTTCATGTCAGATAGCCTGTTTCTTTGGCTGGAAAAGCAGAATGACCTTGAACACCTTGTATGACTCTGCTGGGAATGCATATTCTTAGCCTGATATTGTTCCTTCCTATCTTCCAGAAATACCACACACAAATGCATATGTACACACTTACAATTAATGAAGGAGCATAGCAGGACTCAAGGGAGATACATTATTTCAAATTTCCTAAAGGCAGAAAGAGGGAGGTCCAATCAGATGCAGCTCCTGAAAGAAGATATTCCATTTTTTATTTTTTTATTTGTTGTTTGTTTTTGTTTATTCATGTCAGTTTATCCTGCCTTTATTATTGTTATAAATAACTCAAGGTGATGAATGTGCCTGATGCTTCTTCCTGGTCCTATTTTCCCTACAACAACACCCCTGTGAGGTGGGTTGGACTGAGAGAATGACTGGCCCATTCATTCAGCTGGCTTTCATGCTTAAAGTGAGATTAGAACTCATAGTCTCCCAGTTTCTAGTCTGATGTCTTAACCACTAGATCCCCATTCTCTCCAACATGCAGAACAGATAGGCCTCTGATGTAACCGATTAGAATAGAATAGAATAACAGAGTTGGAAGGAACTTTGGAGGTCTTCTAGTCCAACTCCCTGCTTAGGCAGGAAACCCTACACCACTTCAGACAAATTGTTATCCAACATCTTCTTAAAAACTTCCAGTGGTGGAGAATTCACAACATCTGGAGGCAAGTTGTTCCACTGATTAATTGTTCTAATTGTGGAACTTGCCTCCAGAAGTTGTTGATTCATAAGACTGATTCTACCCACATTTATGGAAGGTAGCAAGGAATATATTAGAGTCACTTAAGATGGATCAACTACTGAATTACTCCAATGAGTATAGATGTTTGTCTCTGTAGGTATGTGAGAAAGAAAACATTGATATTTAATGTTGATATTTATTATTGTAATGCTTAATGTTTTATCTTGCTTTTCTTGGTTGTAAGTCACATAGAGTTGTTTCTTGGCAAGATAAGTGGCATATACATTTAATAAATAACTATATAGAAAGGAGGGAATTACCATCATAATATCT
>JANHFT010009930.1:12661-36160 GCA_032467955.1 Pseudoxenodon macrops | reverse complement strand
GCACACAAAATGGCCCCTGCAACAACAAGCATGAACCTCACAGAGCCACAAAGAGCTCAAAAACCAACTCTCACACTCTGCACAAAAATAACACAAAAACTGCACAGCTGACTCCTACACAACTGACTCACACACTATTTAGAAGCAGACGGACTTCACAAAAAATGTCCCCTGCAATAAGCATGGACCTCACAGGGCGAATAGTTAGTTTTTTTTAAAATGCTTTTAAAAAGTAAAAAAAAAAAGTTCCACATTCCCCCCTGCCAGCTGATTTTTACTTTTTAAAGCCTTTTTGATTTACAGTTGGAAATAAAAAATGCTTTAAAAAGTTTTTAAAAAAAGGTTCATCAGCTGTGACAATCAGATGTGCCACCAATCCTGGGAACCTTTTTTTAAAAAACTTTTTGAAAGCATTTTTACTACTGGTTCTTTGAACCAGAAGAATTTATTACTACCTGAACTGGACAGAACAGATATCAATAAATGATATTAATATATTTTCTTAATATCAATCCAAAATCTTTGCTTTTTCTGTTTTTTTAATTCTATTGATCCTGTCAACAACCATTCATGTGCATTTCATCCTAATCAGTAATTTGATGAATATTCTGATGAATATTTTTCTATGAAAACAATTATAATTTATACTACCTCAACAGCAGTCTTTCAAAGATCCTTGTTTCACAAATAAGTAAGATATCAATTCTGAACTTACAAATCATACTTTTTCATCATCCAGTAAAAGATTACTAAGAAGTAAATAAATCTTATTGAATTTCTTATAGGTTATTCTAAACATATAAACATATAAAAAATTAAATCATTTTACAAAACCTGCTTTGCAATTCTCTATATCAAAAAGTGTTTTGAAATTATAAAGAATGTTTAGCACACAGTTCATATTTTTGTCTTTTACATGGCAGCTGTTCTGTGAGAGAGATTGGTGGTTTGTAAATGTGACATATAAATAAATAAATTGCAAATAGAAAGTAAACTTCTGCTATAAAACCATATATAACACAATGAGAGGGAGACAGAAGCTGCAAATATACACTGAAAATCTAGGAGAGCATTAGAAACGATAAAGTTTCTAATATTGGGAGAAAACTTCATTATAAAGAGAAATGCTAAGATTTTAGATAGAGTGCCCGGACACTTTGGAAGGCATTTATCTTTTTTATTTATTTTTGAAATCTATGTTAAACTAATTAGGTTTTATGTTATTTTGCATATTAATTAGATTCTGATCCTGTTTCATTGCTTGAGAGATACTCTTCTAGACCAATACTGGAACAGGCATTTAATTAAGTTTAATTATAAGCTGTCTCTGGTTTATCTAAGCCTTACAATTAAATGGATGAGTTTTCTAGAACATTCTTTAGAAGCATAAAGGGAGAAACCAAAGACCTTTGGGTCAGCTTTCCCAGATACACCAGAAAAGAAATAGACCGGATGAGGTAATCCTACTTTTTTTTTTAACATAATCTTCCATGTCTGGAATTACAAATCTCCTACCATCTCCTTTACACTCTGAGAAATTAGGGAGAAGAAGCTTCCTTTTCCATCAATCCAATCTTTCAGACAAAGTGTATTCCCTCTCTTATCTTAGATATAATGCCTTAACCGTATCCCCCAAGGTCATTCGTATTTACCCTTACATTATCTAATCCAAGGCTGTCAAACTCGCAGCCTACAGGCCGGATGCATCACGCACTGGCCACGCCCACACCCAGTTTAGCAAATGGGAAAAAGTCCCGATACATCACGTTACAGTGCGAGTTTTACATCCCTGATCTAATCCAACCTTCTGCATTAGATAATGGACAAGTGGAATATTAAAGAAGCTCTTAAGGAAGGAAGAATTAACCAATGCTCATCAAAAGTGTATATTTAAGCTTTGCTGTCATTGATTTAACTTCTTATTTATTTAAAATATCTATATCAGGGGTCCCCAACCCCTGGGCTGCAGTCTACTACTGGGCCTTGAGCCGTTTGGAAATGGGCTGTGGAAGTGACAGGTGAGAGTGCATACATGCAGGTATCCCCACTTGTGCAAGCAGCGAACGGGCATGTGCACACATGCTCCATTTGCACAAGCTATGCTCACATGCACACTTGTCCACCACTCACGCAGAACTATCCCCTCTTCCTCTCCCCCGCCAGGCCACAAAGCTGGAAATATTGAGAAACTCCGATCTATATAACTATCCAACTTGTATTGAACTCTAGATGATTTCCCAACCAACAATTCAATAAAATCAAATATCAATAATGAAATAACATTATGCATGTATCTATTAAAACCATAGCCCTAATGGATAGCTAGTGTTACTCGCGCTGATGGCTTCTCTTCTATTAATATATCTCATCTCTTTTTAAAACCATCTCAATTGGTGGCCATCAGCACATGTGGCAGCATCTAATAAATTATTTAACTCTGCATGCCATAAAAATCAGCCCTGTATTTATTCTATATTAGCTTGAATAACAGGCCTACTGATATGATAGAAAGAAACAACATTTATAATGTCTATTTTGTCTCTTTTCTTCACCAAGATCAAGGCAGAGTATCAGCCACTCCATGTCGTCACTTTGTTATTCACAGTTGCTATTTATTTCAAAAAGCAACTAATTGCAGAAATAGGACCACTAAGTAATACATCATGGTCATTTGTGTAAAGATGTGACATGAACTGAAGCGGTCCTTCCCAGATAAATTCTTTACATAGCATTTTTTCCATTATTTTCCAATAAATCAGAGGAAATATTGGTAGGTTTTATGTACAAAATCTAAAGCAGTCATGGCAAACCTATGGCACGCATCCCACAGCTGGCACGCAGAGCCATTTCTGAGGGCACTTGAGGCATTGCCCTGTCAGCTCCAGCATGCATGCACGCGGTGGCCAGCTGATTTTTGGGTGTTTTTCGCCCTCTAGAGGCTTCAGGAGCTTTCAGGGAAAACTTCAGAGGGCAAAAAATAGACTAACAGGCAAACCAGAAGTTCGGGAACAGACTTCCGGTTTGCCATAGGGCCATTTTTGTCAAATTTTTGTCCCTGAAACCTCCGGAGAGCGAAAAATGGTCCAACAGGCAAACCAGAAATCAAGTTGGGCCATTTTTCACCCTCCAGGTAAAACCTACGGATGGCAAAAAATAGCCCAATGGTGGGGTGCATGCACATGTGGGGGAACGCACACATACACAGTGCAATGTAGTGTGGGAGTTTTGTGTGTTGGCATGCACATGTGCACTAGTGCATGTGCACTGCCATTTTTAGCATGCAAGAAGAAAAAGGTTCGCCATCACTGATCTAAACCAAGTTCTTATGATCAATCCCAAACTATCAGTGTAAACAGTACACCGCTTAGTTACACATAAATACCATCCTTACACTAAATATGTAAGGTTCGAGCAATCCTCAAAAGGCCTTAGCAAGTATCTCATTTCATTTTCAAAGCTCATGAAACATTGTTCCAAAGCTTTCCATTTAGACATGATAACTATTGATTGTTTATAGCAGGATACAATCCCTGATGCCACGAAGAATCTGTAGGATATTATATGATAATCTTATCATCCTATCAGCTCTACATTAAATTGCTTCTGAGAACACTATCAAACCATAGCCAAAACAACATACCTAAACCTCATTGGAACAATCATTTACTGTATAAGTATCTCCCCTAACCCATGGATCAAAAATACTTACCTGAATGCAGAAAGGCAGCAGTGGATGTGGTGCTTTGAAATCAGTGTTAAAATTTGGTCAGATTAGACTTTTATTTAATTATCCGGAGGATTTACTTTTTCAAAGAGCAGTACTGTGTATTATCTTATTTATTTCAAAATGTAAAAACCAGTCTGAATACATTGGAAATTCTTTTCATCCTACTAAATGGTTTCCTGATCCCTTGTCTTAAAACTCTGCCATGGTAGCAGTAATGAGTGAGTGCATAACCCATCCTTTCACTATGTTCTTTAGCCCAAACAAGTCAAACTATTACTAATGTTATTTAGAGGTACTGATTAAGTTAAGGTCAGGACAAAAGACCAGGTCCACATGTAAAGGTCCAATTAAATAGATTTATTGCTAAACAGCCTATACACAGGAATCTTCCCAACTACCTGGTTAGCACCTGCTTGAAGATAGAAATGGGTCAATCAAGGGGGAATTTGCCTAGTGTGCTTGTGGCTGTGTAGAGATTCTAGGCTAATCCATCTTTTAATTCCACCCCTTCACCTGCATTTGGCTGTGCATCTCCCCCACCACATCTCTCTTTCCTCCCCCCTCCACACGTTCTGTTAGAGGACATGAATGAATGAGTGGAAACATACATATAATAGTTCAGAAGGTTTTTGATTTTGATTTCTTCTTCCTAACTTTATATTAGTTTGCACTAGTTTTTAATCTTCGTCTTCTAAAAGTTTTAATACCTGTGAATATGATTCATCATTCATATGAATATATAAAAAAGAATCAATGCTTTTCATTCAATATAGTAAAATTAATCTCCTATTAAATTATTCCCAGATCTCATTTCAGCATTTAGATTTAGATTTATGGGGCAGTAATGTAAGTGGATATAATACAGGGAGAAAAGTGACTATAATAGTCATTATATTAAAACAGGAGGGAGGGAAAGAGAAAGGGAGGGAGAGAGAAAGGATTTCTGATATTCTCTACCAGCTTCCTACAGGGAAACCCAGTGGGGAAGCCAACAGGAGGTCAAAAATTGCTCTCATTCCCACTTCTTTTTTGATCACTGGTGTTCATTCTCTTTATTGCTTAGGCAAATAAATATATCTGAAACAATTATGGTCAAGGGTCATCTAGTTCTCTATAAATCATAACAATTTGGTTGTAATTTTGAAATGATTGAACAGAGCCAAGTTATTTGAGGAACTTCCTCTCTCCCAGAATAACTGCCTGCTCCACTAGATCTGTTAGAATGTGGTACTGCAGATTCTTTTCCTTAAATTCTGTCATCCAATGAGATCTCAAAGGTATACCTTCTCTGTAGCTACCTCAGCCCTTTAATAAAATCTTCCATTTATGATTTGAAGGGTGCCTACTCTTTCAGCCTTGTGTAAGTCCATGAAATCCTGGTTCTTCTCCCAAGCATTGAGATGATGGAGTCTCAGTTAGGTGGCTACTACCGTAATCGTATGAAGAGGTGGGAAGAGGTCTTCATAATTGTTATTATGGCTTTTGTTGATTGTAGTCAGCCATCTATTATCACTATATAACATGGATGGCTAAATACATTCTTTAAATAAATACATAAAATAAAATAAGTACATAAAATAAAATAAACCAATGAAAAAGTGTGAAGTGGTAGCCAGCATATATCATTCTTAGGGAAGTTAACACACTAGAGCTTCTAACAGATAGAACCAGTTACCTCTTAATTTCCTTTATGGATATTTAACTTCCATTTCTGCCACAACTTTACTGTATACTGTATATATACTGTAGCTAAAACGTTTCCCAACATTGAAGGAATCAACAGAAAAATTACAAAGTTATTGTACAGATTAAGGTAATTAATTATGTAATAATTCAGTTAGAAGGAAGACCATTTATCCAGTTTCCTCCTAGTTTTTTTTTCCTTTTTCTTCTTAAAGTCAAACACATTCATTACAAAAAAAATTGCTGCGGAAGCAAATTGCCTTATTTTCCTAGAACTCTCATCATTAAAAATGATACCAAAAGGCTATAGAAATGCTGCTTTTGGAATATAAAAATAAATACAGTGAAATAGATAGAGAATAATAGAATAAATGCCTTAAATATCTATAAAACAATATGGGATTGCAGGACATAAACTATAATATTTATAGCAACACTGTGCTGAGTTGTTTTCCTAGTGACATTGAATATACTAAGATACAAATCTGCATTCTATTTAAAAAAACCTTCTTTCTATAGTTTTATATGTGCGATAAATCTGGTTTTGTAGCCTTCCTCCTAGTTCATGGATATTATTTTTATATCTTAACTAAAAAAAATAACCTCTTCAGAGGAAAACAAAGGAGATACATCTGTAAATAACTGTGTCCTTTTCAATGTTGGTCCAATGCCTCCATCTACCAAATTGCATTTTGAAGATTAATTAGCAGTGCTTTCTAAAGAATCAAGCAATTAGACTTTATATTTTCTCCATCAGGAAGGACCTTGAATTTTTTCAATGTAGGGTGTCACTTTGTTTTTATTTAAAAGAGTTTATCAATTTAAATTCAGGACAGTATACAGTGAAAGAGAAACATCAAAAAGCAAATGAAATCACATCACAAACGTAAGAAAATGCCAAAATAAATAGAAATTAGCAATATGATAGAATAAGCAGAAATGTGTTAATTTAGCATTTTAAATGTGTAAAGCAGTTGCAAGTAATGTTTTCCTACAGTGTATATTCCTCAAACTATAGCAAGAAACCTGCTAGATGAAGTCAAGGATTACCTACTTGAGTGTTGTGTTGAAGACAATGGCACTCAAAAATCTCACAGCCATAGAGGACAGCCGTGCTGATTGTATTTTGTACTTAAGCATTATGCTGATGGTGTCCTAGAGAAGTTGCCAATGATCCATGAGGCGATAATTTCAGTTACTGATAGCCCAGAACTTCATGAATTTGTCTGAAGTCTTTTCCAAAGCCATCTTTGAAGCACCAGGGAAATCAGACGATCCAGGCAGTTCATATGGCTTTAAAGATTTATTGCAAATTAAGCTCTCTACAAGAATCTGAACTAGTAACAGTCCAAGCAAATTGGAAGTAGATAAGAGTCAATAGAGTTCAAGGTGGGCTGGACTTATATCTCTTGTGTTGGTGAAGGGATTTGTGACTGATGACACATTTGATCCCTCCTTCAGTCTCAGCCTAGTCATCTCCTACATCATCTACATGGCAGCTGATTTGCCATCATTTATATGTTATGTAAAGAAACCTGTTTATTTGTGTAGGAATATACATTACTTTAATTCCTCCTAAGTAAACCATGCTATGTGAAGTGCATAGAATTAATAAGTAATAAGAGGCAAACAATAGAAGTTAAAGGCCATAAGTGAGAGAAAAGAAAATCTAAGTCTAGTTTACACCAACCATGTTAATTATACCTCTTTAATCTTTCTATTCTTGCAAAATATATCTTTACTTTTGCTAACTCATTGAGAGACAAAATGGACAAGATGGTGGTTGTGGTATTGCAATACAAGCCCCACCCCTTTTATAAATTGGTTAATGCTACAATATAAAGGGATGGAGTTTATATCACAATGCTACAACCACCAGATTATCTATTTTGATCACCTCTGACACTATTTTCTTGTCTTTTTGAGATTCCCATCAAGTCCATTCAGACACGACTTTCTTGATCTTTCCTTTTTCCTCAACCTATTCAATATATTTTCATAAATTTGCTTTTCAGTATGAACCTCATTCACTTTCCATGTGATTAAAACCCCTTTAATTATTTTGTACTTCCAAGTTACTTTTTATATTATTTATTTATATTATTCTGCACCATTCATTCTTGTTCCTATGATTTTGTTTTGTTTATTTTACCACACATATGTCTGAATATAACAATTCATTCTGTAATTTGACTTGATATTCCTAACTCTTACTTTCATGTAACAGAATCTGGGCAGAAACATCATTTTTGCATCTTTTAACAAACCTTCATTTCTCATATACACTATATAGTATCTACTAGTACCACCTTCCTAACAACATTTTCACATCTTACAATTTTTCCATCTATTTTCCAACTTTAGTCAATGTTCTAGCACATTCATTTAGGTATTCTGATTTTGCTCTTTTTATTTATAAGATGTAATAGTACATTCGTACATTAAACAAAACTACTTTGGTTTCAGATTAATTTTCTGTCCCATGTGACTCATTATTTTGTACAACTATCTATATTTTGCTGCAAACATTTTGGGTTTTGAATCAAAACAAGGCATCAGCTACATGCAAAGGTACATGTTCATGTTCCAAATCATTACATATCTAATATTACCAGAAGTATTTCTACATGCCTGTCCATAAATACATTAATCAAGAGAATAGCATGCATCTCGTTTTACTCTTTCCTAAGTATTGAGCTATTTGCTAATGATTAAATTTATTCTTATGTATGTTTCAGTTTCATCATATTATTCTTATCACATTCAGCAATTCATATTCAATTCCAAAGGGTTGCTTTATTTCACAACTGTGGATTTTGCCATTCTTTTGGCAAAGATTTTCAATAAACGATTTCTCATATTCATACATTTCCCAATGACCTGCTGAAAAGCAAAACTCATGTCTGCATAAAAGCCATTCTGAATTTTCAATATTTTTCATTGTCCCCTCTCATAACCTCTCAATCAGAATTCTGACAAACACGTTAAACAAACTGCACAGCTACTCCATAAACAATATATATCTTTTCTCTAGTTACTCCATCTTTATCTGAAGTGTTATTATTTTCATCATCTCATGGCATTTTTATGAAAGCCGCCATATTTCTTTCCTTAGATATGAACTTTATAACACCCGTTTCAATTTCATTCTTTGAGATATCACCATCATTGTCACACAGATCTTGAAAATACTATTTTCAGCATTCCTTCATTTCAGTTCCCTCAAAATCATTTTTATTCTTTTTTTATTGAACATTTTATAGAGAAGGGGAGAAAAAGACAAACAAGAAAAGAAAAAGGAGACAGAAATAAAAAACAATGAATAAAAAATTATGAAATTCAATAAAATTGGATATGTTCGATGAGAAATGTCAGGATAATGTTAGCTTAGTTTTATGTAATTAAATGACTTGTGTCTTTTAAGGGCTATAGGTGATTATGAAAATCAAATTAATCTAAAAGTATCACTGACAGTAATCAATAGTATAAATCATGAACCATGTAAAAATTAGGAAAGCTAACAAATTACAATGAATGTCTGTCTAATCAGTTTAAAGTCTATCTTTATCCACTAGATCATTATAAACTTAGACTTATGTTAAAGGAATCCCAAATTTTGAATGTGGTACATTTAGTCTTAATTGTATTCATTTGCTGGTGGTTCCTGGTTTAGCCCTTTCACTCAATTCCAATTTTTTAAATTTATGCTTATTAAAATTATTCTATATTTTTTATATTCTACATGATGACATTCTTGCAACTATCTTTTTTATACTGTTAGACTCATTTGTTATTACTATATTGTTAAAAATGACAATAAAGGTTGTTATCTTATCTCTTTCCTTTCATGTCCATTTTTCTTTCTTTTCATGTCCTTCTTTCCTATTTTTCTTGACACAACCTAACAATGGTCTGACTCACATCTAATCTCATCTCTGTCACTTATTTTTGCAATCTCTTTGTATAAACAGTCAAATCATTCGTGTTTTTAAATTCATTCCTTAGTTGGTGTAGTTCAGACAAATAAATGTTTTCTAAAAACAGCTTTTATAAGCTGAGCAGAAAATAGATATTCACCAAACGATAACAATTGCTTATTCAGTTTTTGATGTCTAAATGCCTACTGCTTTCTTCTCTGTTTCACACATCCAATCATGTCACCTATTAGAACATGTGTGTGTACACAGAAAGGGAAAGAGACAGAGAGAGAGTTACACAGCCTAGATGCAAGAGAAGGAATGGCAGAACCTGAGGACAGAGTTAAAAGAACAGTCAGCCTAGAATCCCTATGTAGCTATAAGCAGACTAAGTCTGACTCCCCTTGAATTCTCTTGTCCCTTATGTAACTCCAAACTAGTACTTTTACTTGAAAAGTTTCCTGTCTGTAGCCTGTTTAGTAATACATCATTTTAATTGGATCTTCACATATGAACCTGGTCTTTTGCACCTGATTGCATTCATTACAGTTTTTACACAGATTTTGTCCAAACTCACCCCCAGTTCATTCATTATTACAATTCATGGTAATTATAAATGCAACTTTCATTGGGATGTAACATGGAAATTATCATCAGCCTTTGAATGTTTTCTTTTATACATATTCATAGCAAGTTTGATGATAGTGAATGTTGTAACATTCACAGTTGCAATCACACATTTTATCCCATTTGTTCATGATTAAATGCTTGCCTGCCTGTGAACCGGGGTGAATTCAAGCAGGTTCTGACAGGTTCTGGAGAACAGGTAGCAGAAAATTTGAGTAGTTTGGAGAACTGGCAAATACCACTCTGGATGGCCTCAGAGTGGGGTGGGAATGTGTCAGGCCTGCATTTTAATCCCATTGGAGTTGGCCTGTCACACTTTCAGCTATTCTACCTCTCATTTCCCACAACACAAAAATGCATAGTAGAATAGCTGAAAGTGTGGCAGGTCAAAATCCAACAGGATTAAATGCAGTAATAGAATGGAGATTTTGCAGTGTCCTTGTCCTAGGAGGGGATAGGAAATGGGCAATATCCTTCTCCTGCCACATCCACCAAGCCATACCATGCCCACAAAGCCACACCCACAGAACTGGTAGTAAAAAAAATTGGATTTCACCCCTGCTATGAACTCCTTGTTACAAGATCAGAATATTTTCATTCAGATTTTTATATTTTTCTCTTAGGTTCACAAATACACAACATATTTCTATTTCATTGCATTTTATCCACTATTTCAAGCTCTTTGCTACATTCTCTGATTATATTCACTATCTCCAATTTCCTTTGTTTGTACTCTTTTCGCTTGTGCCCAAAAGGATAATAATATATTTAAGTATAAAAAGTTACTATTGACACAAATGATGGATTCACACTCCACTCAATAATTTCCATATTTATTGTGCCTTTGATCCATAAATGTTTTTAAAGTTTGTTAATAGAAAATTAATAATAAATTCTAAAACCTAATAATGAAGATGATTAAAAGAATATGATCAAAGGTCAGTAATTGTTTTCCAATTTTACTAATAACTCAGGGGAGCCTTTAACAAAATGCAAAGGGCAAAATTTAAGAAAAGTGTAATTACTGCTGATAAGCATTTCTCTCCTACTACAACTAACAATATCAATAATTCCCGCCATGTTAGAAATGAGACCTGTTTGTTTTAACATAAGAAAACTAGAAAACAATTTCCCAGCATTATGGATTGCACAAATTCAACAACCCAATTCTGTACACATTGTACTTTTAAGGACACGTACGTAGAATTCTGGTTCCTGTAACAGGAAAGCCACATACTCTAACTGAGATCTTGTTAAAAGAAAGAGTATGCTGCAAAGCTCTCTTGAATCACATAGCTCCTTATCTGGATCAGTAGTGGTTTTGGAAGACTATTTGGGGAGGGGAGTGTTTGTAGTTGCATCATACATAGGGAGAGGCAAAGTTGAAGCTATACCAGTTTACAAAAGATTCATAAACTTAAGGGATTCAAACTATACCTTTAAAAAAAACACTCTCAGATCCTTTCATTTGTGTCTCAGCTCCCAATTCACTTTGAAATGATGTACAGAAAGATGGAATAGAAAAGGAAGTACTGTAAAGCAGCAACCAAGAGAAGAAGAGCAAAACAATCCGAACACCAAGCATTTCCCCAATAAAAATATGTCTATAAATATAAACATTGGTGAAAGAAAATTGCCTACAAAAAAAAGCCAGAGGAATGGATGGGATGCTTGCATGCAGTAGACAATACATAATTCATGAAGGTGTGATTTTTTTTGTGGGGGGAGGAGAAGTACAAGCTAAGGTAGAAACAAAAATGTGCTTGAAATAATACAAATGTGACAGAAAATGAAGGGGGGCCTCAACTTACAACAGATCATTTAGTGACTGTTCAAAGTTACAATGACACTGAAAAATGTGACATGACCATTTTTCACACTTATGACCATTGTCATGTGATCAAAATTTATTGGCAACTCGTTCATATTTATGTCCTGGGGTCCTGGGATCCCCTTTTGCGACCTTGTGACAAGCAAAGTTGATGGGGAAGCCAGATTCACTTAACAGCCAGGTTAACAGCTGCAACGATTCACTTAACAACTATGGCAAGAAGTATAAAATGGGGCAAAACTCACTTTACAAATGTCTTGCTTAACAACAGGAATGTTGGGCTCAATTGGTATTGTAAGTCAAGGATTACCTATACTACCAATCAAGGAGAATATTTGTAATTCAGGGAAGGAGTCCTTGGTAATTTTTCCATACATCCTTTTTCTGAGGATTGATGCTTTTTTTACTGCATAGTCCATGGAAACACAATTAACCCCATAAAAATAGCTTTGGCATATTATCTCCCTGGAATAGATATATATAACTCTGATATTTTCTTTTCCTTAATTGTGTTGAGCTTCATGGTATCAGAAGGAGGACAAAAATGGAGCAAAATAAATCAGTCACCCATAAAGGTCAAGGACGTGAAAAAACAGAGGTATTCAGGTAGATGGAGCAAAGGCAAAAAAGATCATCAAACTCTGGGCTGAGTGTAGACTGAAAAATCACAAATGCACAATACAGTTTATTAACTGAAGCCCATTCTTTCAATAGACCAATGTCCTTGAAAAGAAGCGCTGTTATGCGTGCTTTGAAAATAACTCAAAATAGAAACCATTCAGAACATCAAAATAAAACCTTTTAGAACTATCACAGTAGGTCTGAAAAGATCTTTGTCTGTCTCATTATAATTTTAGGTGCTCGATCACAACAGGCTGCTTTAAGTGAACCCCCCTCACCCCCCTCCCCGATATTCATTCTCTGTGTACTACCTCACCTGCATTTCACATTTGTACAAAGAAAGCATTGTAGGGAGTTATAGATAGAGGTGAATTGCATCTTTTCTATCAAGGTTTTCATAATAAAAAGGAACCCAAAGGAAAGATGAATTCTGAGTGTCTCCTGCATTCAGGAGGATTTTTCATATTGCCGTTTACTCGCTCATGAGGAAGAATATACCGTAGTAAGTCACAGAAGCTAAGTGAACCATGTATGATGATTACATACCAACTAGTTGTTATCAGCTCAGAGCAATCACATTGATACATTTCCTCAGTGATGATCTGTCCCTAACCTGGTGCTACAACTATTCCAAAGGAACTACCGTACATATTAAATTATTTTTTTTAAAACTTGCAATGATTAAAAAAAAACTTAATTGCATGACAGTTGAGTCAGCTTCTAATTTTCTGGAAGCCCTTTGAGGTAGTTCAATAGGAACCACTATTACAAGTGTTAACCCTGTCTTTATGGTAACAGAATCTTGTAAGTCTTAAATCTTTAAGTCTGAAATCTGCTCTCCTTTACTTTACTCTCCAAAAAACTAGGGAGAGGACCTTCTGAAACAAACCTGATTTAGGCATTTTTGCATGATGTTTGTTGGTTTACAGCTGTTTTTCCTGTCTCTCAAGGTCAGTCCTACATACCATAAATTTGATTTTCCTTTTTATGTAATTGATAACTGAAATGAACTTACCCCAGGGCAGAGGTGGGTTCCTACCTGTTCTATCCAGTTCTATAGAGTAGGTAGTAACTCCGCGATGAAGTCACGGAGCCGTTTCCTTCGGTGTCTCCATGGGCACCGCCATTTTGGATTTTTTTGATTGCCACGCATGCACTCGAGGCACGACCCTGAGCGAACCGACAGTAAGAAGATTCAGAACCGACCTCTGCCCCAAGGGTAGCAATTGTGTCATTGTTTCCATCCAGGTGGTAAAACTCTAGTGAAAAAAGCTTTCCTCCCTTCTCGCAAAAGCTTAATATTTACAGTAGATATTACACACAGGCCTAGAAGGGACCAATCCCCAATCTATATCCATTTCAGACTGGTCCAGAAAATGCTCCGCAAATACATAAAAAACAGTTTGTTCTCTTTTCCCCCTTGCCTTTGGCACCATCTACTGAATATGTTGTTTCTTTTTCGTACTAATGATCATTTGGGGGAGATGGGGAGCCAGTTTAGTGACAAACTGACCAGTCTTTTTTGGAATTAAAAAAAAAAATCCAACTTATCCCTTAAAGGTTCCAGCCATGTCTTCATCACTATTTGAACTTCAGAAGGCCGCTGAAAAACAAGAGTCAACGAAACCCAATGTTGACCCCTATCCTGCCCTGATTAGAATCTTTCCACATCCTTTTCTCTGTCTAGTGTCCTCTCCTAGATTTCTGGCATGGAAAATACTAGCAGGGGAGACCCATGTTTACCAGAGCAGAAGAGCAGAACAGCCTTCCTACTTCCTCAAGCTAAGGTTTTAACCTGAATCTACCTTCCACAGTTTATTGTAGAAGGAGCATCTTGTCTTATACTTATCCACCCAAACCCTACAATCTTATCCAAAATACTTTCTCTTTTCCAGGAAAGCCAAAAAACAAGGGAATTGCCCCAGAAAGAAGGGTTAGTTTTTCTCCCCCGTCAATAGTGACATTTTCTGTATGGTAATTTCTCCCCAAAACGTTTCTTATGGAACCAACAAACTGTCTCCTTGACATTGTAAAAAATAAAATAAAATTATTGAAGGGTGGCTCTGCTACTTTTGTTGTAATTTTATTACTATTATATTATTGTATTACAACATTCTCATAACAGGCTTTCTTCACTGTTGTGTTTGCTGTAATTCTTAACTCACCAGTTACACTGTTGGTATAAATTTTTCCTGCATAGGCCAGGAAACTAAGATTGCAAAAGCAATCAAGGAACCAACCAATCAGAAAAACAATGGCTGTGAAAAATCAATTACTTAAAGTCTGAAATGACATGTAATGTGACCTTAGAAGTCCATGCTCTAACTGCGTAATACTTTCTCTTCAGAGATAGTCCATGTCTCTATTGAACTCTCATTTCCATTATGTGGACACCTTTATCTTAAGCACATCTTGTCAGTACTTACTATTGATTGGTCTCATTTTAAAGTATTTAGATGGTGAATAATGAGGAATGGTACTCATATTTTCCCCCGTGCTTAATTATTTCATGCTATTTAAGTAATTTCATGTGCTACAGAGATTACAGGTCTCTTATCAATGAACTTCAGCAGCAATCCTAACATCCATTTACTTATTTTTCCCTCCTGTTGGTTTCAGTGAAATACACACAACACTATTTTAGCACTAATTAATTGTCAAGGTTAGTGGGGGGAAAACCTTTAGGAGGTAAATGGGTTTTAAATTTCATTCCCCTGTTTCTGTTCATTGGTTAGGGTTCTTAACAAAGCCTCACTACTTCGAAAAATAGAGGAAGAAACAATGTTTATAAGAAGTGAATATTAGCACATTGCACAGATAGCTTCATTGTGTAGTGAAGTCTGAAGGTTATAAAAGTAAAGGTTTCTCCTGTCCAGTCATGTCTGACTGTAGGGGGCGAAGCTCATCTCTGTTTCTTAGCTGAGGGAACCAATGTTGTCTGAAGACATTTCTGCAATTATGTGGCCAGCATGACTATATGCCGAGATGCATGGAATGCTGATATCTTTCCACCAAAGTTATTATGTACTCATATTTGCCTGCTTTAGAACTACTAGATGGGAAGGATCTGGAACAGGTAACCATTGTGTATCACTTGGGTCTTGAACCTGGGCTGTTAACTTTCCAGCCAACAGTCCCTGCATCTTAATCACTGTGCCATTGCAGCCTTCTATGGTAGCAGATTATACTAAACTTGATATGATAAGTTATATATGTTATGTCTCTTCTACTCTTCTGACTCAGTGAAACAAAGTTAGAATCTAGATTGCTAACTGATCTGGTCTGTAAGGCAGAAATGGAAAATCTATGGCTCTCCAGATGTTCCTCAAGAACAATTTATAGTCTCAGATAAGTGAGGGCTGCTGCTGACAGATATTGGAAGAAGCCATCATGAAAATGGTGCAATGAGAGATGTAGAATAGCAACAGCAAAGAATCACAAGTTCCCAATTTATACTCTGAATTTGCCATGACATCTAGTTCAATTTAATTGTTCATTTCTTATTAAAGAGCTTTCAGATTATTCCTTGGTAAAATAGACCAGACATAAGAGTTCCCTTCACTTTGACTTTTTAAAAGGTTCAACCTACTCCCTGCGGTTCAACTGCTGTTTTCCTTTTGTTAAAATGCCTTTATCTACTGTGTTTGCAACAGAAAAGTGTAATTCTTTTGCCTTATAACTTCAATGTAAAGACATATTTGACCTTGACTTCTGATTATTGCATGGAGAAATTATGATGTTTTCTTGGCAAACTTCTTGATATAGTTTGCTATTGCCTTTTTTCTAGACTGTTTTTTTCAACTTTACAACATCTGAGTGTTTTCCAATGATCTATTGGAAATGTAAGTGTATCACTTGGTAATCACCTGATCCGTCTTGCTTGGCGTTTGCCAAGATCAACCAAGTTCACCAGGCATTCCTTGGAAAGGATAAAATCTGATGAGACAAATTAGGCAATGCCAAGGAGTCATTCCCAATTTTTGGGCACTCTGTTCCAAGCCCCTCCAACAGTTACTACACAGTTGTTGTTTTTAAATGTTAAAGAGAGTGAATAATTGATCATAATATTATTAGTTAAATGCATTGAATTAACTTAAATAAATGGGGGAGAGTTGCATTAACGTACAAACACAGTACATTCCCAGCTTGCTTTTTCTTTCTTCAGCAGAAACCAAATGAAGGTCCTCTTTAATTTTCAACAAGCAATTCAGAAGAAACAGAATGCAGAAGAGAAAGAAAGCAATTAATTCAGCTCAAAGTTGCTGCATAGGTGACAAGGCTGATATATAGACTTTTCTTTTTGTTTTAAGATTAGAATGGAACTTCTTCATTAAGGCCATTCTACACATTTTAAGATAATGGGGAGAATTATTCATCTGACAGCAACTGATCATTATATCCTGATTCTACTGTCACACCCTATTGGGTCGTCTTGTCAATTCTTCTCTAGAGAAGAGCTGGAGGTGGCAATTAATTCAGAATGAGGCTCGTGCTGTTCCTCAGTGCTTCCACTGATTTGAACAAACAAAACCAAGACTTTACAATGGTTACATAAACACTGTCAAACATGACCTATAATTTAACTTATAGCATATAAGTTTCTGCTAATATGGAGTCCAAATAGCAACCAGGTTCCACTCTCAGATCACCAGGGTATTTTTCTCCTATCCCCTGATTTGATCCCTATGTGCGATCATGCCTGAAAATCATTACATACTAATTCACCAGATCAGATATGATTACCAAAACTGGATAAAGATAATCAAAGGCTTCAGATCAGGGGTGGGTTCCGGATCCAGCTATTGCTGGTTTGCTCAGGGACATGTCATGAACGTGGGCGCGCTTTGCCACGTGCACATGCATGCACAGTACTAAAAAAAGCTTATGCGCAGAAGCAAAAAACAAAATGGTGGTGCCTATGGAGCCGCCGAGAGAACTGGCTTTGGGGCGTGGCAGGCCTGGTCACTGCTGGTTCCAGCGACCCAGGCCACCAAGTTACTAATGGTTCCATAGAATGGGTCCAAACTGGTAGGAACCCACCTCTGATTCAGATATCTTTAAGATACTGCTGTTAAAATGGTGTTGTCTAATAAGGCTTGATAAAGAAGGTGGTGCATTGGTCTGAGATTTAGATAAAGGGTTCATAGAAAGATGAAGAGAAAACTCTTAAATTTAACTTAGACAGAGGACTTTTTAGGATACTGTTTAATTACACAAACTACTTATTACTCCCAACTTGAAAGCATCTCATTTAGAATGTTCTTTTAATTGCAACACTATTCCTATTCCTTCAACCTGGCCTTTTCTTGTTTTGAAAAGAGATTGCAACACTGAGTCTCTTCTGTGTTCTTTCCCTGCAGCACTTCTTTTTACTGAAGCTAAATCCACTGGCAAAATTGTTCAGTTGGGTATATCATTGGATAATAACCACTGTATATCCTAAGAGGCAGGTTAGAGGATGGGGTTTATCATTTTCTGCCTTGCAGGGGAGATCCAGCATGTCATCAAGTAATATTGAATGTTCTTACTCAGTCACCTGGAGCACTGAAGCAACATAATATTTTTAACATGTCCTGCACCCAAACTGTCCATGTCCTTCTCTTCCATTTGTTTGCAATCAATTCTATTGATTTAAAAAAAAAGTAAAACAAGACCATTCAATAAGTTAAAGTTTGGGGCGCTGGTCAAATTCTGTCTGGTTTAGCTTCCTGTCCATTTATACAGCTGAGAACATAACGATATTGTGCTTTATCCTCAATGCAAATGTCTAGTAGTAGTCAATATTATATTTCTTGCCAAGTTCTATACTCCTAATTTGTTTGATTAAATTAATTTTTAAAAGAATGTGTAATAACCAGAATATCAGTTTATTTCTATATATATGTCTAGGCTCCGCATGTAATCTGGATGTATATTCAAAATACAAAGAGTCAGTATCCTAACATGTTTTGGCTGTCCAATATTTTGTTTGGAAGTGTTTGAAAATGTGTGTGTGTGTGTGATATATATATATCAGAAGAAACAGCTTAAAAACATATATTACTTGATTGCTTGTGATGAATGACTGCAACATTTAATGCAGGATATGAGAGTTTCTGAATATGAGAAAGAACATTATTTGCTTTGTTCAAAACTGAATCATGGGGGGAAAGGGGCATAAAAAACCAAAGAAACATGAATAAAAATATAATGACTGCAAGAAGAGAAAGAATTATTAACAACAATAGAATGAACATGCAGAGAAAGGGGATGTGGGGACAGAGTGAAAAAAACAAGAGACTTCTTCAGAACTGTGTGGCGTTACACTCCTGGGAAGTATAAAAACTCTGGAATTACAATGCGAAAGAAGCTATGAGGAAAAATGCATATAAGAAAACAATTGCTGCAAAAGTTTTGAATAAGGAAAAGATATCCTATAATGTACGTTGTACGTTGACGAGGAAAAAATAATTGCAAAGAATATAATCAGGGAGAGCAAGGAATTATCATTATTAAAAGAGGCAAACAAAATGCAAAGAATCTTGAAAGGAAAAAGATGAAGTATATGTGTCTGAGGATAATGTTGCAGGATCCAATCTGGGTTGGTCACTGGGACCAGATGTTTTGTCTTCCAAGCTTTCGGATTCATGTTGGAGTCCATCTTGAGGGAACTTCTCTCTAGCCTCTTTTCTAACCTTCTGTTGCTTCAAGTTCCCTGAAGAGGTCTATGGGGATTCTCTGTCATCCAGGTCATGGTTGTCCCAAAGGTGCTTTTTTAAAGAGGCAACTGGGCTTTCTGGTTTTTCTTTGAAGATGTTTCACTTCTTATCTAAGAGGCTTCTTCACCTTTGGGACTTCCCTGAAGATGGCCTCCAGCTTGAGTCTGAAAGCTTGGAAGACAAAAACTCTGGTCCCATTGTCTGGCCCAGATTGGATCCTAAAAATTTTTTAAAATACTTTGGAAGTAGATAAAGATGTCTAACTGAAAAGCCTTCGGTAGAGGAAATGGAAACGAAGAAACCTAATTATTAATTTAAAAACAGCAAATGATTAAACAGTCTTAACATACATGTTAGAAGGTAAAAACACTTAGGGCACCTCCCCTGACCCTGGTCACAAATCAACCCCAACCACCTCTGATCCACCAGCAACCTAAAAATAAATATACAAAGAAACACACGTTTTCTATATACAGTATATATAAAGTTGACAGTTGTCAAATACAATAAAAGTATTTCATGATGGAAATAAATTGTGCATGAAAATAAATGTAATTTGTATCAAATGGTTCAACAATAAGCAAAGATTAAGTCAAGGATGTTGATTAAAGCCTATGGCATAATAGTGATATTATTAATGTGTTGGTCAGGTGTACATGAATGTCAATGCATTTGGATGCAAGAGAAAACTGTTACTAGTGAATTGAAGTGAATGACAATTTTTACTTCCACATATCCTGATGTCAATAGTTTCCAGACCTATGCACTGTATTACATCATATCAATTTTTATGTTGTGGTGCAGAGTGTAGATATGGATATTATTAAAGATCAATGTATTTAACTGAGAAAATGGAAAATTGCAACAGAGGTGGGTTCCTACTGGTTCGGACAGGTTCTACCAAGTAGGTAGTAAGCCGCTGGTGACATCACGGAGCCGGTTCTGGTCTGTGGACGGCACAATCTTTTTTTTAAATTTTTTATTTTGGGGTTGTTGTTTTTTCTGCGCATGCGCAGAAGCCATGTTTCTGGCACTGCGCATGCATCACCATCTTGTTTTTTGTCTTTTTGGGGAGGGGGAATTTTTAGGAATTTTTATCTACTGCTCATGCGCGCGCCCACAAGGTTTGGTCACGCAGCGCAGGAGGCAGCAAACCAGTGGCGATGTAAGCTAGAACCCACCCCTGAATTGCAAGTTATATGTACATGGCAAAGATATATAATAAAGTTTTAAAATGTGCAAATGAGGTAGAAAATAGATAATAGGTGGTTTGTTCCATGGAATGAAGGAGGAAGCAAAGCTAGAGTGTGCTTCTGAAGTTTAAAAAAATGGGTACACCCAGGGAAAAATAAAAGGAAATTAAATGAAGTGGGAATGAGACATTTAATATGTGCATGTGATAAAAACAAATAGAATGTAACTCATGAATGGAGAAATGAGTGAATGTGGATTAAATACAAAAGTGAATAATAGTTGGGAAAACATAGCTAGAATAAACAAAGAGGCATTGGGGGCTATTGCTTTAGGCTGTACAAAACAGCATTTCTGAGAAAAGATAACCATCAACCTAGCCTTTTTTTTTTTTAAAAAAAGAAGAAGAAGCTTGTGTTTTGCTTTGACTGACTGCCACAGGGGGAAAATAAATATATGAAGGCTTGACACCCCTGCTATGGACTCCACTCATGAACCTGTTCTCAATTGATTCATACAACTCCTTCTTCCTTTCTCTTTGTACTGTCCAACAAAGCTATCAAATGCACATTTCACACACAGAATCAATATCCTCACCTCTCTTCCATGGGGTTTTTTATTGTTCCCTGCATCGAGGGTTGGCATTGTAAGACAGCACGAAATACAGCTTTTCAAACACAATGGGGAAGATCAAGTTGTTTCTCTTTGTTAGTCATAAAGGAACCCTCACGCTGGCTTCACTAAATTGCTGCAGTGGACAAAGGCAATAGGTAAATGTCTCCCTATTTTCTGGATGAATTACTCACCCATCCTTTATGTCTTTCACTTTGGCCATGAAACAACACTATATCCTACATCAAAGACAATTTAATGATTTAAACCATGGAAAAGATATTAAAAATGGAGGCTTAATTTATGTGTTCCAAATAAGATTTGAATATCTGATTTATTGTTGAATGGAATGTTTTAGAAGGAGGGGAGGAAAAAAAACCACCAATTCTTCTAGATTTGGGGTACAGGACAATATTAAAGGAGAGGAGCCTTCTCCATCTCCACTTAAGTGTTCATATTCCTGATTAAGAAAGCTAATATAGAGACATTTCTCAATCATATTGATCCATGGCAGAACATAGCATTGAAATTCCACCATGTTCAGTGCAATCATCCTTCCACTTCAGACCTTCCAATAAATATTGGGTGACTGTCGCACCCCATCTACATAGTGATAATCCAAAAAAATTATAACCATATGAATTTAGGGAAACCAGGTGTTAAAAACATAATCTTAAGAGTATAAAATTACTTTCCCAGGCAGAATTATAATATAATTAGGGTAAGGGCAAAAGGCTGAGTTGCCTCTTTTCATTTAAATTGAACTTCTCCTCCACCTCTGCTTGCTACAATGTGTCACCCAGTCTGCCAGATGAAGGAGAAAAGGCCATTATGCAGATCCTTATCAGTCCCCACAATTATCATTTCTGAAGATCAGAATATAACACTGCAGGTGAGAATGGTCTGTCACCAAATGGCAGAGAGAAGTAGGCATCTCAATAGATAATTAGCTCACTTGGTAATCACTTGTTTCTGCAAAGCAAAAGGAATTAGCGATGTTATTATTCATGGAGAACAGAAGACACACATCTTTCTGGCAGCACCTGGAAATAGTTGGATCTAAATGGGCAATTAATGTTAGACTCCAACTGTAAACATGCTCACATCAAAGTCAACTCAGTCAGAATGAATAGAATTCACTATAGAGGGAAGGAAATGCTCAGGATGGGTTTGTTCATATAGAATGTACCTGCAAGTTCTTATTTAGACATTTAACGTGTGGGACAAATATTGTTCAGTTGTTAAGTTGTGTCTGACTCTTCGCAACTCCTTGGATCACAGCAGGATCCCCTGTCCTGCCAGAGTCTGCCTAAACCAATGCCCAATGGATCAATGACACTATCTATCCATCTCATCCTTGGCCATCCCCTTCTTCGTTTGCCTTCAATTTTCCAGGGTCCTTTCCAATGAGTACTCTCTTCTCATTAGATAGCCAAAGTATTTGAGCTTCAGTATCTGTCCTTCCAAAGAACACTCGGGTTGGATTTTCCTTTAGAATTCCTTTAGAATTAATTTGATCTCTTTGCAGTCCAGGGGACTCTCAAGAGCCTTCTCTAACATCACAATTTGAAAGCATCAATTGTTCAGCGCTTCCTTCCGAACTCTCACAGCCAGGACAAATAGAATAGAATAACAGAGTTGGAAGGGACTTTTGGAGGTCTTCTAGTCCAAACCCTGTTGGGGCAACCCTATACCAGTAATGGTAAACCATTTCAGCACCGAGTGATGGCAAACCTTTTTGGAGCACGCTCATCAGGCCTGCAACCCAGAAGAGGAGCTGCCCAGGGTGCATGTGCACCCCCGAAAATGCACTTCCTGTTTCCAGCATGAACATGCATGCCAGCCAGCTATTCTTCCAGTTACTGACATGCATGTATGTGCAATGATTAGCTGGCCAGCACACATACTCAAGCAGGAAAATGGAAGACCAGCTCTTACAGTTTCCGGCACTGCCGCACATATGAAGGCCAGCTAATTGTCACATGTGCAAGCATGCCAGAAACCCAAAAGAGGAACGGGTGATACCATGCATGTCAGGCGACATGGCTCTGTGTGCCATTTCGGGCACATTTGCCATATGTTCGCCTTCATGGCCCTATACCATTTCAGACAAATGGTTGTCCAATCTCTTCCTAAAAACATCCAGTCTTGGAGCATTCACAACGTCTAGAGGCAAGTTGTTCCACCATGCATTCTAATTTTGTTAGTTCTGTTTCAGGGGGTTATAAATGGTACCTTTTTAATATGGTTAACTGGCACACCAACTTTACATTTGTAAAACATAATGATTCACAACTTGGTTTGACTGAAGTGTAATCCCCTTTTTCATTGGGCATCCAAGTTACCTCTATGATTAAGGCCCAAGATTTGAGCCAAAGGATATAGTTTAGAGAAAGGTAAATGAGTGATGTGTTCAATTAAACATAATATCTAGAAGTACCATATTTTTCTGAGTATAAGATGCACCTTTTCTCCCCCTAATTGGGGTTGATAATTCAGGTGCATTTTATAATCTGAATGTAGCTTTTTCAAAGCTTTTTTTCAGACCTAATGAGGTGAGTGAAGAGTAAAGCGATCTTTGCAGCCTTTCAT
>JANHFT010009930.1:0-12561 GCA_032467955.1 Pseudoxenodon macrops | reverse complement strand
AAATAAAATAAAATAAAATAAAATAAAATAAAATAAAATAAAATAAAATAAAATAAAATAAAATAAAATAAAATAATGAAATGAAATGATAATAAAATAAATAATAAAATAAAATAAAATAAAAAATAAAATAAAATAAAAAATAAAAAATAAAAAAATAATAATAATAAAAAATAAAAAATAAAAAATAAAAAAAATAAAAAAAATAAATCTGTCCCACTATGATGAGCAGCAATCCATACCAAAATTCAACTTACCTTCCCTACCGGTTTGGGGTCGAGCCGGAAGTGCCACTACGCTTGCACGCACGCACGCCCCAGTTGCTCCTGGGTGAAAATCATCTGCTCATTTGCAGGAGGCTTTGCATATGTGCAGAGAGTTATTTTTGATTAAATTTTGTTCCAGTGGACTGATTTCAAGCTGGAGGACCGGTTCGGGGGCATGTCCAGCTGGCCGCCACTGCCAGTTTGGCGAGTGGGGGGAAATCCCCACTACCGGTTCTAGTGAATCGCTCCGAACCGGCAGGAATCCACCTCTATCCATACTAATCAATGTACCATTGGTAGCATTTGGGAAACTGCCCTAGTGAGCCTAGTGTAGCTTATACTGCTTGGCTGAAGCTGTTCAGGTGTCAGGCTGGAGTGTTTTTTTTTTTAAAGATCCTCTCTGGACCGAGTTCTGGAACTTTCTCCATGCAAAAAGGGTGCTTTAATACCAAGAGCCGACCTTTGGGGGCTACATCTCCATTTTACTGGCTAACCAGACTGAATAAATACCACCAGCGGTGTTTCACTATTTGGAAGCTAGGCATAAGGAGTATTTCTGACTCCAAAAAGCAAAAAGGGTGAAAGAGCACAGCACATTAATCACTGTCTCAGATAATCCAAGTGAATATCTTACTGTCTAATTATATTCGATCTTTTAGAACTGAAGGGCTGCCCCAGGGTAGGTTCTTTGTTTAGTGTCTTACAAAGTAATCCATTTGTGAACTAAAAGACGTTTCTGTTGTATGCCCTGAATGGAGACCATCTTAAGTCCCAGTTTTCCAAGAATGATTCAGAGTTCATAACACTGACTGGAAAAAAATTAGGTTCGTTATCATGAGTTAGTTTTATCACTTGAAAGGAGATCTTTGGACTTTATACAACTTCTAGTGTATTTTATCAATATATTATACCCTGGCATCGACCATTTTTTCAGGCTTCAAACAAATGTATTTTATATGATTTTTTTTGGTTTTATCTTGAATAGACAAAGGTGGTTTGTTTCGGTCTGCTCCACCCATTATTTTTGTTTCTAGAAAATTACATCCCAAAAGAGTTAACTGAATTCTCGTTATTGATAACTATTGCAACAGACAAATCAGCCTGTTTAAGGTAAAGTCTCGCTGCTGAACAATGACAGTAACTGGAAAGCTGGCTTTGTGGGACTATCATAGAGGTGGGTTCCTACCAGTTGTATCCGGTTCTATAGAGTAGGTAGTAACTCCATGGTGATGTCATAGAGCCAGTTCTGTCGGTGACTCCATGGGCACCGCCATCTTGGATTTTGCTTCTGCGTATGCACAGAAGCTAGTTTTTGACTGCTGCGCATGTGCTTACTCGCACACTCAGGGCGCAACACTGAGCGAACTGGCCATAAGAAGATTCAGAATCCACCCCTGGACTATCAGTGTTATTTTCCAAATTGGATCCTTCAGCTAGGAAGATGACTGTTTGGTTCATTTCGTGAAGGAGATTCTAGAAGACTGGATTTTCTGCCTTCCAACTTGCCTGGTTATCAGGATTTTCCAAAGTTGAATATTTCATTTGTAAACTACATGCAGCTTTAAGCAGTGCAATGCTCAACTTTCTTGGTCACATTTAGACATTGTATATTATCCCATTGTAGAATGTATATTGTGAACAAATGGAAGAACATTTTTTAAGCTTTCCAGAGTCTACTGGAGTGGGCAGTTATATTAAATTTGATTAATACAGTGGAATATAGGATGGATAAATTTCCCTTGCTCTACTCTCTCAGCCCTCAGGCATTTGCTGATGATTCTTAAGCACTTTTCTCCCACTGGATTTGTCATTTCAGGGAGCAGCACTTCTCATTCCTCATGAACCAACTGTTCTTCCACATCTGTCCAATGTATTTAGTCCTGGGGAAGATCTTTAAAAAGTTTTCATAATAGTTCCCGTTTTAAAAATAGGGTGGCGTGGAACAACAAATTTATATTTTTACCAAATCTATTTCAACTGCTGCTTCCTCTTAAGTTTATTTAAGTACTCGGGCTCATTTTCTAGGAGAAAAATTACCTCAAGCCGAAACATGGACTGGGACACAAAGTATGGGCCAGCGTTTGACATGATAGATGGATTGATAGTTTTCATCCTAGGCAAGAGGACTGATATTAAAATGTTATCTCATGAGTTATTTCAGCACGTCAGGCTTCCCCGTACAGTACATTCCCGAGTACTAGGCCTTTGACTTCAGTGAACAAAAAAAAACAAAGAAAAAATAAATAAAATGATAAAATGAAATTCTACCATCATTTAATAGCACCTTTTAGAACAGAGATGTAAATGTTATAGGTCGGAGATGCACGTTTACCATTTATTACTATAGTTTGTAAAGTGACTGTGGAAGAGAAGGCTGCTTAGAAAAATTGCGATACCTCTCCTGCCTTTCTCCTCTATCACTTGAACCTTTTCCTCAGTGTCAGCACCACAGAATTGCCAATAAAACTGCAACCTTGAAACAGGTGTGAGAGGAGAATGGAGGAGACGTGTGTTTTGGAAGTGTGCAGCCACTAGCAAACAGAAAAGCAGCTGAATAAAAGAAGTGTTTTTCCTACAAAACACTGTAAGGTCTAAAGCAGGGGTGTCAAACTTTTTTTCCCCAAAAAAAGTTTTACATTTTATTTTTCCATACATATAATTACATATTTTATCTTTACATATACTCTTTCAACCAATTCATATTAATAATTTTCATTTTACATTTCCATTCACCTTATACCTCTCAGAATTCAGGGTTTCTTTCATACCATCCCACCCTTCCCAATGTTGCAGCCCTTCTACTCCTTTCCTACTTCCCTCCTCTCTCCTCCTCCCTTCCTTTATACCACTGCTCCTCTCCCTCTCTTCCTTCCTTCTCCTATTTCCCCCTCTCCTCCCCTCTCCTCTCCCCTCCCATACTCCTTTCCTTGCTGCTACCCTTCCTCCTGGGATGGTATTCCAGTTCCTCTGTATTTCATTTTGTAACCATTTTACACTCCATTTAATTCCATTTTCCACACACACACAAATATTTCCCCCCTTATTTTAATTAATTATGTACTTAATTAAGTATTCCATTTACTATAAATAGAAACAGCATCTTTGATACATGAGTTTAGCCAAGACTAAGACCGATTCATTCCAACAGGATGATCCTATGTTTACAGCAAGGCCCAGTAACATACAGATATATATGTAACATATGTGTAAACTGTATAATCAAATAATTACTACCAACCACAAATTGGAACAGTAATAAAAAAAATCCATTCTGAAACCATGTTGCCTAAGCAATAGAACCCTGGAGTTTTGAAACTAAAGAAATATAAACATCATGTATAATGCTATGTAAATATAAGTTTTAAAACTGTTTATACAACTCTACAATGCCTTAATTTGGGGTAGAATAAACATGTCACCAAACAGATTTGACTTGAGTTCTTTCTTCAACAAAATACATATGCAAAATATTTAACCATTTTAATGTTACAGCTTTTAATACTCCAATGTAACTCTTTTTGAAGTGAGGTTCTTGCTACACTTCCTGCTGGAATCAATAAATAGCTAAAGGTTAACTCAATCATCATCCTGTCAGCAAGAATAGCAAAAAGTAAAGACTCCCTTGAGTTGAGTCCATCTTCTGGTAACTACTACCTTGATACATATGTTCACCTCGCTATCTTAGCAACACAGTCCTAAAAGTGAATGAATAGATTTTCTAAAAATCCAACAGCAGGTACAGGATGGTTGAAGGCTTGGGTATTAAAATATGGAAATAAAATTTGCAGTGCCTTCGGTAACAGAAGAGTGTTTCTTTCTTAATACAGTTATGTAAAAATGCCAGCATTTACATTTATACGATAGGGAAGTTATTTCATTTTGTCATGTCTTTCTATCCCTGTAGCTTTAAAAGTCAGCTGCAAAGATACTTGCTGGAAGTAACACAGTCTAGTATTGTATTGACACTGCAGGAGATTTGCAAAGGGTTAGTGGGGTGGGCTCCATTTTTCTCAAGAAATACCTGTGCAGAAAAGGAATTTTTCAATAAAAGAGGCAATTTGTATATGGCATATTACTCCATGCGCAGAAGCAAAATCCAAGATGGCGACAACCACGGAGACACCGATGAAACCGTCTCCGTGATGTCATCGCCAAGCTACTAACAGTTCTAAAGAACCGGTTAGAACTGGTAGGAACCCACCTCTACTTCATACTATGGAAAATCATTCACACTCTCTTCCATCCAGATATATGAAAAAGTATGAACATTTTTCATTGGATCCATTACTATAGAGCAGGGCAATGGTGAAATCCAAACATTTTCCCTACCGGTTCTGTGGGCATGGCTTGGTGGGCGTGGATTAGTCATGTGACTGGGTGGGTGGGACCAACTTGATTTGTCTCACCCTTATAAAATTTCTCCTTATTCCAACTCACAATAATATAGCATAATAAAATAGCATAATAAAATAGCACTGTTCCAATATTTAAAATAGAATAGAATAACAGAATTGGAAAGTACCTTGGAGATCTTCCAGTCCAACCCCTGCTAAGGCAGGAAACACTTAAATGTTTATCCAATCTCTTCTTAAAAACTTTCAGCTTTCGGCTGGATTTCACCTGTGGAGCAGGGGTGTCAAACTCAAGGCCTGTGGGGTGGATGCCACCCAAGGGCCACCCTAGAAACAGCAGAGGACCAGCCCATGGTCCCTCTGCCTCAGGCAGCCCTCCTGAGTTCTGGTTTCAGTGGTAGACGGTTGCAGGAAGCCATCGCAGTCAAAAACAGAGCTCAGGAGCCTGTTTTCATTGGTAGAGTGTTCTGCCTACCACAGGCACCCCAGATACCAGTGATGTCGAGCTAGCCATGCCCACCCTGGCCACGCCCACCCTGGCCGCCCAAGTTGAAACACAATCCTGATGCAGCCCTCAATGAAATCAAGTTTGACACTCCAAATGAGTCTTAGTGCATATTTGATCTAATCATCCGCAAAGTTGCTCCTCTAATGCTTTAACCATTAAACTCATCTAGTTGTTCCTAGCTTTTTGGTACATCAAAATATCTATCCATTTCATCTACAGAGAAAATAGCATGTTCCCTTTGAAAGCCAGGAGAGAAACCCATCTCTTTCTATTCATCTCCCATCATCCTGGCCTACAAAGGTCCATCTCACTAGGTAACTTGTTTTATCAACAGATGGCACCAGTGCAAGTTATGGTTTAATGGGGCTATTTGCATACTGCTAAGTTAGGCCCTGGAGCTTTAGATGCTGTTTTATTACTGATTGGTTCAATTTATGTCCCTCCTTTCTATTCAAATACTCAAAGCTGATGGGGGGGAAGGGACAATGATTACTGTAGAGAGCTACATTAAGAGATTGAGATTTTATAAAGAAACCAAAGCACAAAATGAAATCTCAATCAGAAGCCAATGTGGAAAATTAATGTCTGTCAAGAAGACCCGACTTGTTTCCTTATCTCACTTGTTGAAACCCCTTCTCTTCAACTAAAACATATTTTGAAACATCTTTTTGTAAACTAAAGCTAACTCACCTCGATGGAATACAGTACACATATATGCATTTTTTGCATACAATTGTTTCTGATTCTGGAAAACAGAATCAGAAACAATTGTTCCATTACCCATTAATTAATAAAACTCTATGAAATGAGTCATCCCCAAGACATCAACTGTGGGTTTTTTTTAGAAAAAAATAAACACATGTTCCTGAGTAAATTGTAACTTAAAAGTCTTTATTATATATCATTTGAAACAAAGCACTCTCTCATTCCTTTTGTCTCCTTCATTTCTCCTTTAATCTCCCTTTCTCTTTCTGTCCACTGCAGTTTCTCCTGGGACTTATGGAACCACATCAGAGCAGTCATAGCATTTTTCTTCAGAATTATTAATTGGGCTCCTACTCTATCTCCTTACTAACTCTTATCCTTAATACATACTCCATGCAACTGGTTCATTTTTCTTTTATTTAAGAATTTGGTAATTGGTAGCAATCACAACTGTAAACAATTACTTCCTATAATAGACAAGAATGTATTAAATAGTATTAAAGCACCGCAAACTGCTCATAATTTATATCAGAATTAAAAAGAGAGAGAACTTGAATTATAACTATTTCTATTTTAGATTAAAAATATTGTTTTTTCTTTTTTATTCCCCTGCTGATGGCAAAAAACGAATAATTGAAATTACATATTCATCAATACTTTTGTTAACAGAAAGCAGAAGATTCTGCTTCATTTAATGCTCTCATCTTCAAAGATTAAATCAGACAGCTCTTTCCGTATGTTGGGCAACCTGATTCACTGTTGCATAATAAACTTGTATGTTTTATATTCTTGATTTGAAAAAAGGTAAATTAAAACCCCAAAGGCATTACCGAAAAGAAAAAGAAAACTCATCTTCTCTTTATCAAGGTCAAACTAAATGATATCATTATTTTTTTAAAGGAAGTACTTGGCAATGATATCAGAATGCAAAGATGAATTTTCTTTTCTTAATAATACATGGCATCTCCTATATATATGAGTAAATAAAATAAGAACTCATTATAAATGGAAATCTGAACACAGAGAACCAGGATATTGTGAGTGAATGGAATACAAAAAAATGTTTTTGTCCCTATTTACATGCTTCTCTTCAATAGAAAACTACTCTGATTAAACTTTCATCAAAACATAATTCAATAAAATTACCAAAACATAATACATGAATGAAAAGATCATGAGAATACAAAATTTGTTCTTGGCAATTCCAAACTTAAAAGTCACACTGACAGCATCACTTTCTAGAAAATCTGTATGCTATGTACTATTAAAGCTGTCATTTATATAACCTTTACCTGGGAAAAACAGTGATTCTAAGGCAACATTTGAAACCAAGGTACGTCAAATGGGACCAACTTACAGAATGCATCCAAAATCTGGGAACCATGACCCCTGGGGGAATGAAATGTGGGAAGTTGTGGTTGCAGCAGTCCATTGCTGTGGTTGTTGTGTCATGTGATCTTGATTTTTAATGTTACATGACAATTTCCCAGCCATTCCCTCAATCCCTTTCTCCCTCCCCCACACAGCAGCTACTTACCTGCCTGCTGGGGAGAGGATGTGAAGGGAAAGGAAAAAGGGACAGGGAGGGATGGGGATGGAGGAAGCGAAGAGAAGCAGACTTTCTTGAACTTCCTGCCAGCATCCCACAAGAAAACCCAAATCAGAAGTCATGTTTCTTTCCCGTGCTTTTTTCCCCACTCGTTCTGTTTCTCTGTTCAGATAAGGAAATCTTTCTGAAATGATGACCCAATGGGACAAGTGTTGTCTATTAACTCATAAAAGACTCTCATGGGCATTCTTGTTATAATGTCCAATTGTCTTTCTAATGTCCAAATATCTAAAAAGATAATATTATTGATCTAACGTGGAGAAGAAATTTAATGATACATAAAGAAAGTTTCTACTGTGCTATACCTACAGTAGATACTTCTTGGGACCTAGACTTGCGGTCTGACCCTTATAAAACAGTTTTGTGGATTCTAATCAGCAATAAAGCTCCATTCTTATTATCCATTTTGCCTACTGAGCCACAGTTGCAGTGCATGAACTGTGATAATGTAATTTGTATTTGTCATAATGCTGGCAATTCTTTGCTTGCTTAGCAATCATATATATGTGTGTGTGTGTGTGTGTGTGCGTTTGCGCGTGTGCGTGTGATTATTTTCAGTTAATAACTCATTTCTACCCTGATGTTATATTTTGTAATTTAGATTTTATACGTATAATTTATCTTCAGAAAAATTAGCTGTGGCTAATGTGAACGAAGTCCATTCTTCTTACAGCAAAAGAAGTCTAAATTTCACACTGAATTGTAAATAAAAGGAAATTTGGAGTTCCCTAGGTGCCGGCATTCAGTTATCTAAACATGGTCTTAAAAATAAAATGGAATGCCTTAGGTTTTCGTTGACCTAGAAATAATCCTCATTTGCATGAATATTTAATGAAATAAAAATAAAAACAATGTGCATTGCTTATTTTATAACCTAGTGACATTAACTAGGAAAAGCAAACATATGCAAATCCAGGAATTCAGAGAAAGAATTAGAGTTGGGTCTTGCATGACCACATTAACACATACAGAATTTACAGCTGTAAATGTTTTATGTTGTTTTTAATTAAAATCTATTATGGATTGATATATTGTAAAAAAAATATTCTTTGCAAGCTGTGCTACAAGGAATTGTCTACTCAGGCTCCTGTTTCTTTGCTACTTGACATCTTATGCCTTTGTTCCATCATCGCTATCTATGTTGGACCTTCTCTGTATGTTCATATGTATATGATTTGTGGATCTAATGGACAGGTTCCTCTGAAGTCAAAACCAACCCATAAAAGAACAACTGTTCCATGCAGAAATACAAAAGTTTTATTATAACCTCAACAAATAGTTTTTTTTAAGTTTCTTACATAACATTTAAAGTTATGAGAGAGGATCTAATCTTTCCAGCACGTCTACTAGATAATTCGTCTAAGTTTTATCTTATGTGTTTACTCTGTGCTGTCCTATGCTATTCTCACATTCTTCTTTTCTTGTCTTTTTAGTAAACATTATATAAGCAGCTCTCAAGCTTCAAATCCCACAGTTCAGCCTGGTATGTTTGCAAAGCAAAACGTGGTGTGTTATGTAATGCAGACACAAGTGGTGAATCTCTATGAAACCTAAGCAGTATGTTGAAGTAGCACTCCTTCATTTTTCTTCATTGGCCATGCTGACTGGAATTGCTTGGAATTATTGTTATCAACATCTAAAAGATAGCAAATTGTGTTGTGTAATATTTTTATATTACCAAGGTAAAAGTTGGAATAAGGTACTGTATTTTTCGGAGTATAAGACACACCTTTTTCACCTCTAAAAGAGGGTGGAAATGTTGGTGCGTCTTATACACCGAATAAAGACATTTTTGTCTTCCTGAAGCTCTGCAACCCGCATCCCATTTTTGCGAAAAAATGGGGTGTGCAGAGGGTTTGGGAGGCCTTCAGGGTGCTTCTGGAGGCTGGGGTAAGGCAAAAATTCCTTAATATTTGCAAAAAATGGGTGAAAAATGGGCCATCTTTTGCAAAAATTTGTGTATTTTTGCCTGAATGAAACATTTGAAATAATTTTAGTAGAATGACACCTAAATCTTGGCAGTGTCGTTCTTTGGATGGATAGGATAGCTTAATAAAGATGATCCCAAGTAAAACTCTAGTGCCCATGATATTGCTAAGCCTACTCATGGAAAGGTCTTAAACACCAAAGCTAAGTTCCTCCTAATGTCCACATACGTTGAAAATGCTGTATTTTCAATTCATCTTGGAGTCCTGGTGGTGTAGTGGTTAGAATGCAATATCGCAGGCTAATTCTGCTGACTGCCAGCAGTTCAATTCTCACCAGCTCAAGGTTGAGGTCGGTAAAATGAGGACCCAGATTGTTGGGGGTGACTCTGTAAACCTCTTAGAGAGGGCTGTAAAGCACTATGAAGCAGTATATAAATCTAAGTGGTATTGCTATTGCTACCTTAATCTTGCTAGATCTTAAGAAGGTGGAATCAATCCTCCTATCTCTCTTTCCACCCTTAAATTTCACGGGAAAGAAAGTGGCTGCCCCAGTTTGTAAAACTGTCTTCCCAGGTTGTTTTCCTAGGCTGCACACTGCTGAGTTCTTGACAGCATATTTTAAATGGGCATTAAGTTGATCTTTGCCTAAGTTTTTTCTAGAACATAAATTTAAATCACATCTATTTGCCTGGGAGGGATTTGGCACTTTCTGCAAAGGGAAAAAGAGGCTGTTAGGTTTTACATGGCTGAGATGTATCTAGACAGAAGTAGCATCTGGTATTTCAAGCAGTTAATGTTTTACGATTGATATGGCCCCGTTTCCACTGTTACTGGCTTAAGTGTGTGTCTATTTACCATTTCACACTGTATTTTTTATATACATGAAAGGAAAGATTTTTACCAAGATAATATCAGCCTGTGGTGTTTTATCTTATACATGTCCCACCATAAGCCTTACAGTTCTTATAGGTGAATTGGGATATTATATAATAATTGTCCGATGTTACTTAATAAGTGGAGATTTGGAACTGGGTTTTCCCAGTTGTAAACAGGCAGTCCTGTAGGATGGTAACTTTTTCAGGCTGATAAATAGTTTGGTCATGTGCCAGGAATCACACTCTGTAACAAACAAATTCCAAGACAATGTAGGTAGAAACACACAAAAGGATCTTGGATCACTTAATATTATAATACCACATTTACAACTATGATCGTTAGCAACTTAGAAAGAAGTTCTGGAAAGTTTGCCTACAAGTTTTTCAAGGCTGCATGCAGTCTATATTATGGTCTCAGGATTTGTATTCTTTCACTAATCTAAATTGGCACTTTGATATCAGGCAGCTTATCAGCACCAGCCAGAGAAGCCTAAACTCTTGTCCAGTTCCTCAGAAATCAGAAAGTTTCCCCAAAAAAGCCTTTGGCAGCATTTAGCACTTACCATCCCTATACAATCTCTCAGCGTACAACAATATAGACAACTATTGAACAAATAGCTGACCATCTGTTCTACATTTTTCCCCTGTGTGGATATGTTATTAGACACCTACGTTACAGAAGAGGCATTCCATGAGATCTTAACACAGAACATCAACCTGTGGCAAAATATATAGCCAAATCATATAAAGCAAAACAGAGTGTAGTCTAAAATGCTGTACAATAACTCCCCACCTACCAACTTTTGGAAGCAAGCCTCATAGGCAACCTACTACTAATCTCCCATTTGGAAGAATTTCAAGAGCTACTTCTCCTAGAAAGTTAAAACTAAATTGAAATACGCATACATTTATTTATGTTATTCTTTGCTGCAGTTTAGATACCCCCTTCATTGCAGCGGGACAATTCAAGTCTAAAGCATGCTGCTTTAATCCCATGCAATACATTAACAGATACTTCATATAAAAAGTAAAATATTGAGCCAAACTCACATACAGGTAGTCCTTAACTTACAGCCACAATTGAGCCCCGAAATTTCTGTTGCTAAGTGAAACATTTGTTAAATAAATTTTGTGCCTCATTTTACAAAACCTCTTGCCACAATGTAAATCACTGCAATTGTTAAGTTAGTAATACCGTTGCTAAGTGAATCTGACTTCCCCATTGTCTTTGTTTGTAAGAAGGTTGTATAAAGTGATCACATGATCCCAGGACACTAAAACTGCCATCAATATGAGTCAGTTGCCAAGTGTCTGGATTTTGACCATAATGTTGCTGCAATGGTCATAAGTGTGAAAAACTTATCATCCTTAGTCCTTCTTTTCAGTATCTGTAGCACTTTTGATTATGGGTTGCACTTTATAGCAGTCTGAAAAAAGAACGAAAAAATACAAGGAAATAATGATATATTTAATGTAGATGCCCCATTAAATTTGAGCAAACCATCCCAGAGTACTGCTTGAGTAAACACTTATTAAAATAACCTTTGGATCTTTGAAAGACCATTTTACTTACCATGCACAACATGTGTTTCATGCTGTATGGAAAATAGAGAAAATCTAAGACTTTTATATAATTGATTTGTGAATTAATGACACCATCAGAAATAACAACTCCTCTGTTGCTCTATCTTTGGTATAGCATTACATTTCCTTGTAGAACCTTATTTCTGCATTTGATAATATGGTTGATATAGGTTACCTTTTCTGTCATTCTTGAGAATTGGCTCCATTTTCCCCCAATCTGAGTCAACTGGTGTGAGAAATAGATCTTGCTTCTAATGTACGTGTAGGTAAATTTATATTCATGGATGTCAAAGCAATCACAGCTAGGCAGCATGCAACCTGCTATTTCTCATACTGCACCTGCCGAGTTATGTTTTGAGCTGTTGATAACATAGTGTAGGCTAATTATGTTTTTCTTCTCTATCCTTAACCAGCCAGTTGTGTAGGTTTTTCAATAGCTGAGCAATGGGGCTATTTCAAAGTAAATGAGTGTAAAACATTAAGTGCAGAAATCCTTCAGCAATACATAATAATAATGGAGGAAACAGGACTATACAAATACAAATTATGTGAGTTGCTTTTCCTTGAAATGCCAGGAAGGATTATTTTGCTGCCAGTACAAACTGAGGTCTATTGTGTCAAAAGTAGTACAATTGTATCTATGGAGATTCTCAGTCATCCAGGTCATGGTTGTCCCAAAGGTGCTTTTTCAAGAGGAAAATTGACTTTCTTGTTTTTCTGTGAAGATATTTCAC
>JANHFT010009929.1:16532-27283 GCA_032467955.1 Pseudoxenodon macrops | reverse complement strand
AAACTTTCTGGCATTAATATACTGCCATAATGTACATTTCTCCAATTCTTTGCTGTTTCTATGGGTCAGGCACACATGCACAGAAATACACAGCAAACAGTGTACATCATCTGTACTGTTTGTTGGGAGGCAAATTGCTGGGAGGCAGATTTTTTTTTTTTCCTCCCCAAAAACTAGGTACGTCTTATACTTCGGAGCATCTTATACTCCGAAAAATACGGTATCTGATTCATTACCAATACTTGGTAAATACTTGGCACAATTTTAAAAAACTACTTTCAAACCTGCAAGTTCTATTTCATGCCCATTTCTTCAAAAGAAATTTAAGAAAATCATTTTTTAACCTCCCCTTGTTTAATGTCTTTCTGAGCATTAGATTTTAGACCAGAAGATCCATCTCATAACTCTTTCTTCATGCACATTGGTTGTGCTTGTTAACTGCATTGCAAAGTCCATCAACAACTGATGATTTGGACATCTTGGCAACTGGTGTTATATTTAAAAGTTTCTCTTTAGATGACAAAAAAATGATGGTAAAGTATTTTCATACAGTATATAGCAAAATTGTGTCTCTGTGCTTTTGAATTCTAGGCCTCCTTTTTACATATGGAGTCACGGGGAGTGGAAAAACGCACACTATGACAGGATCGCCTGGTGAGGGAGGTCTCCTTCCTCGTTGCTTGGACATGATCTTCAACAGCATAGCGCCTTTTCAGGCCAAGCGCTACGTGAGTTCAGTCTCCAAGTCTTGGGAATTGGCAGGTTAGCACAAATAAATATGAGGGCCTAAAAATTGACAGCCATAAGACCTTGAGGAAAAGAAGGAGAAGGGAAATTGGGAAAGAGAAGGCAAAAGCAAGTGGAGATGAAGAATTCTCCCTTATTTCCACAAACAATTTGCTGAAAATAGGTGGCTCTGAGGTAATATCTGATTATACTTGATGCATTTTGAACTTGTTAAAATTGAGTGAGTGAGGCAGGCCTGCCAGTCTCAAGTAAAGTCATCCCCTTTTTCAACTGAACTCAAGCAATTCTGGCCAGGATCGGGTGCTTAATTGTTTTCATTACTGTCACATAACTAGTTAAATGACACTTTCTGGGTATCTCTTGGCAAGGAACCCCTTATTTTTCCTGTGACCCTTAATCCCCAGGTCTTCAAGCTTGATGATAAGAATGGAGTTGAGGTACAATGTGAAGTGGATGCTTTACTTGAACGCCAGAAAAGAGAAGCAATTCCAGTTCCCAAGACACCGTTGGGCAAGTAAGTGGCTCTGACTGGGATAATTCAGGAATGTTATGGATGCTTCATTGAAGCAATAACTGCAGATGACTCTCACCTTGGCAGGCGACAAGTAGACCCTGAAATTGCTGACATGATCAATGTGCAAGATAATTGTAAACTGGAAGATGTTGATGAAGACAGTGTCTACAGTGTGTTTGTGTCTTACATTGAAATCTATAACAACTACATTTATGATCTTTTGGATGAATCCCCGCTTGATCCCACAAAACCAAAGTGAGTAGTTTTTCTTCAATCAGGAACTATGCTAACAAGCCAGTTATGGTGAATGCAAGTAAAATTGCGGTTCAGTGATTTAGATTCAAGGAAAGGTAATGTATATAGTAGATTATAGATCCAGTGGTTGATGGCTTGGGGAAAATAGGTTCTGTCCCCATTCTAAGCCTATCTAATAAGACAATAGTAGCATCATACTGTTTTGAGCTCTAAATTCAGAGAGATGTAGCTTTCCCATGCTCATAGCCTTTGAAAATAGCCTTTTAAAAGTCTGCTTTGTCAAAAGATATTGCTAAGTAGGACTTGCTTTTAAGGCTGTTGTTTCTCCTGTTGATACTCTTTGGTTTAGCCTGGTATAACTATTAGTTGTTAACAAAATTTGGACAATTCTTTAACAGGGCGCGGGAATGTTTTCTGAGACTTAGTAGCTGTCACGATAACAGTGGTTCTTAGGGAAATGCTCTTCAGCTGAATATTTAGTAACAAGGAAAGTCACTGGGGGAAATTATTTTCTTTGGTAGGTGGAACAACTGTGGCACTCCACTGCGGAATGCTGACTTCACGTATGTCGACATTACCCTCCCTACCTTTGTAGTAATTGATGGTTACTTTCTACCTTGTAAAGCTTGTAATGTGACTGTTGCTCTTGATTGCTAGTAGTTTGCATGCATCCCTGTATATAATCTGGACGGTCTGTGTTTCCCTCTGTCCTCTTCACTTGCCTGGATAAGCCTAATAGTAGCTGTCAATTAGTCTCAGAAGAAACTAGAATGCATTTGTCTAATTCAACATTGTCTTAAGTAACTGTCAAATATTGATAACTGATAGAGATTTGCTGAGGCAGCTGCCATTAACTGTTTGAAGGCCCCCTTGTGCGTGCAGAAACGGCTTTATGTCAATCTATGCCTCCAGTGGACGTAAGGCTTGCCATTGGTTGCTTTCCTGCATGCGTTATAGGCTTAATTAATGCTTTGAGGCTGATTTCAACCGTGTTATTGTAATGTAGGTACTGATGAGTCAATACGAAATGCTTGCATCTACCTCTGTTTGTCTTTTGGCTGTATTGTTTAAATTATTAAAAGAGACTAATTGTTTTAGATAACTGATATCATTGGAATATATCCCTGTTGCAGGTTTCCTCAATCCAAAATTCTCCGTGAGGATCAAAATCACAACATGTATGTTGCAGGTTGCACTGAAGTAGAAGTTAAATCTACAGAAGAAGCCTTTGAAGTGTTTTGGAGAGGTAAGAAATGGAGTTATTTCCTGAATATATCACTTTAAACACTCCATGGCTTGAACACCGTGTGCTACTGAGTAAAAAGAGCCATGAGGGGTGAAAGGGAAGAAACGTGTTTTATTCAGCAACTAGTTTCTGTGTTAGCCAACCAGGTATTTGGCTGTCCCCTGAAAAGCCCCTAATAGGACTTGGGCACTGTATTGAAGCCCCACTGCTACTGAGCCATGGACTGAAAGTCATGCTGAACTGTTCCATTGATCTGCTTTTTCCTTTTTAAAACCTTGTGGTTCAAGTGATTGTCATTATAAAATAACTCATCTATAAGGTCTGTATTCTCTTTTGTCTGTATTTACGTTTCAGTGGTAAATTGCAAGGAGTTGGAAGGGTGTATTTGTAGCAGAATACATATTCATTAACTAATCCTTTTCCATTTAGAATTTACTAGACAGTTTGTGTCCCCCTGGGTCATTATTTCAGAGATATTTCCGTACCTAAACAGAGAAACAGAATGCCCACAGATGGACAAAAAAAGCAGTGGGAGTAACTTCTGACTTTATGCTGGCTTCCCCATTGAATTTTCTTATGGAAAGCTGATGGTGCATTGGAAAACTTCCCCTGTCCCCATTTGCTTTCTTATGAGAAGCTTGCAGAGAGAAAGTCAGTGGGGAAGCTGACAAGAAGTTGTAAGTTCAAGGCCAGCCCACAGGCTGCTGCCAGATGGCGGAGGATATGATATGGTGCGTGAAAGGTGCAGCATAGATTGGGAAGGGTGCATGAAAATTGACACAGGTTGGGGTGCATATGGTGTGTTGTGGGTCAGGGAGGAGGCATGCAGGATTGGGAAGGTTGTGTAGGTAGGAGAAACTTACCCAAGGAACTTGCGGCCTTCACTGCCAACTTCCCCATTGCCTTGTGGGAAGCTGTCAAGGAGCGTTAGAAATGGTTATGTGACCACAATGAAGTTGATGGTTGAACATCCATAACTTTCCCAAATTTCATTCCCGCAGGAGTACTGAGTCCCTGCATTTGATAAGTTAGCCTATTTAAGATATCTTGGTTTAATAATTGTTGCTCTATTGTACACTGTTTTGCCCAGTTAAAGGTTACAAATAAACAGACATGAGTTTTAATAGTATATGAATGGATTGCATTTGTGTGGCCACTTATCTCCCTAAGCTCACAACAAACAGCAATCCAATAAAAAAAGTTAGAGCAATATACATACATAAAAATAAATAACCTCTTGAAAACAAAAACAACCATGTTCATCAGCAAAGTCCATCCTTGCATCAAGCTGATCAAAGCCACTGTAAAAGCTACCCCCACCCCCTTGCCAATTCGCCAAGCACAGTGGCCCAGCCATGCGGTTAGGGCCTTTCTAGAAGTTAGCAGTTTGGGGCCAGTCTAACTTTGGGGGGGCGGGAAGGAAGATAATGAAAATAGCCTAAATGTTTTTGCCTTTTCTGATAGGGAAGGTGCTCCAATCTTCTGTTGCTGGGTTGTTTTTTGCTTCATTCATTCAGGTCCACAATTTTCTTTGAGAGACGATAGCTAAAATTCTGCCCTGACTCCATTATGATGGTTTTGGACTCTAAATATTTCCCCCCTTTTAACAGGTCAAAAGAAGAGGCGTATTGCACACACTCAACTGAATCGAGAATCAAGTCGTTCACACAGTGTATTTCTAATTAAACTGGCTCAGGCTCCTCTCAATGCAGATGGAGATAATGTTCTGCAGGTAAAATTAAGGTTGGCTAGCAAACAGATGATTTCTTTCTTTAGTCAACTTTTCAAAAAGTGATAATTGTTTGACCAGCAGCACAAGTCATGATAAGTGCTGAGAATCCTGGCGGCAGCGTATGTTTTCCTTAAAAAGTCCAGAAATTCTCAGCTTTCTGTATGCATATGTAGTTTCCTGATTGAAAACCATAACATCTCTTCTCTTGCAGGAGAAAGAGTTACTATCCTTGAGCCAGTTATCGCTGGTTGACCTAGCAGGGAGTGAGAGAACAAACCGAACCAAAGCTGAAGGAAACAGACTCCGTGAAGCTGGTGGGTGCTTTGATACCAGTGAATGGGGTGTGTGTGTGTGTCTTCTTTCAGTCAAGGGTTTCTGTTTTGGATTCAAATGGACCGTTCCTTCAAGCAAGCAGGAGATACTCTTTTGAATTGCCCTTCCCAGCAGAAAGAAACAGGGCTGACTGCCATGTGAGAGAAGCCACAAAATGACCACAGAGGCCAAGGGCCCAGCAGAAATATGGAAGTTTCTTTAAAAGATCTATCCAGAAGATTTTTCTAGCTCTATGTTTTTTCTGTTCTACAAGAGCTCTTGTTTCTTATTGTAAGTGATAGATAAGTCTTGGAGGAAAATTAAGATGGAATTCCTTTAGTTTTGAAAAACTGTTCAGGTGGAAAATATTATTTTAACTTTAATAACAAAGGACTTGAAACATTCTCAGTCCCTGCTCTTATTTTATTAGTAAAATAGCATATTTATCTATTCAAAGATGGATATGTATTGGGAAGAAGGTTATTTGGGTGGAGTTTCCCTAACTTGTGATGTCTTCTCAGACTTAGAAAAACTAACAGTTTTCTGGGCAACTGTATGGAAGTGGCTTTGGCATAGTTTTCTAGAATTTGTTGTACTTTCTAGTTTACTCTAGAGCCTTGGAATTTCCTCATAGTCCAGTGCTGAATCTGCCAAGATTGGCCTGGTGTGGCCCCTTTTGTAAACCTTCCCCTTATACTTTCCATAATCGTCATTTAGCTAAGGCTTTTGACCACTGTCCAAAGTTTAGCTAAAATGGTCCTTATATTGGAACTGGACGTTTCTCTTTCCCTCTCCTTTGCAAGGATACTGAAAATGCATAGTGGCTGTTTCCTTTTCATGGGAGAGGGGATCCCGTGTCCTTTCAAAAACAGGAGATTAAATGCTTACAAGGCAAACTGTTTCATGAGTAGGCATCATATCAGAAGGTTTTCAGACAAGTGCCATTCACTCTTCCAGGTAATATCAATCAATCACTGATGACATTAAGAACCTGTATAGAAGCTTTGCGAGAGAACCAAACTTATGGAACCAATAAGGTGTGTAGTTACCTATTTCTGTAGAGTTAGTTTTTCCTCTTTTCCTCACTTTCTCAGTTCCTAAACTCTGAGAATGTTTTGTTCTGCTTAATTCTTCAGATGGTCCCTTACCGAGACTCCAAATTGACTCATCTTTTTAAGAATTATTTTGATGGTGAGGGTAAAGTGCGCATGATTGTCTGCGTGAATCCAAAGGCAGAAGACTATGATGAGAGTTTGGTAATTTAAGTTTGTTGTTTAACTTCAGTTGCTTGAATTTATAAAAACTGGTAGCACACTCTATATACACTCTGCTACTGAGGTAGCAAGGTATATATATTTAAAATGCTAGAATATTCTTCCTATTCACATTTCAGAATATGTGTGCGGTTTATCAAATTTATATGGTCGCTCATCTCACTCAAAGTGACTCGGTGGCAGACAATAAAATCAAAATTAACAATATTCAAAATATCACTTAGACATTAAACATCGATATAAATAGAACAAAGTCACTAGGAGAGATATGTATAATAATATACATATATTATTAATAATATAATAATATGTAATAGTACCTTATTACTCGGCTGCTTCAAATCGCATTGAATGTGATGCATTTTAATGTGAAAATGTCCCAGTACTCAACCTTTGTTTAGTACTCAACGCGCTGCTAGGGGAAGAGGGGGGCAGCTGTGGGGAATGAACAGGAAATCAGCCATGCTGGGAAGGTTGCTGCAAAAGGAGAGGGGTGGCCACTGGATGGGCTAGAAGTCGACTATACAGGGAAGGTTGCTGACATAGGAAAAGGGACAGACAGACAGACAGAGGGGTTACATGGTAAGCCTCGTAGTTTGTTCGGGAGTTGTCCTCTTTACTACCCATCGCACCTCCCAAAACGAATTCATACCAAGAAACTACTGTATAGCCAGCACAGACTCCCTTTCCCCAGGCTTGGGTGGAAAATGCAGGTTTTGAGAAATGTTTAAAAGAAAACAACCAATCTCAGCACCAAGGAATCCACAGTTCAAGCCTGGGCTGCAAATATACTCTCCCATTTTTCTAATACTCTTTTTTTTCTTTTTTTCTTTTTTAAAAATCTTGATAGCAAGTCATGAGATTTGCAGAAATCACCCAAGAAGTGGAGGTTGCACGACCTGCTGACAAACCTCTGTGTGGACTAACTCCTGGTCGGCGATTTAAGCACCAGGCTTTCAGAGAGGAGCTCTCCCGCCAGCTGGGAATCCGAGGGGGACCAGTTGATGGAGGTAAATCTTGAGGTTGGTTAGACCACCTAATAACAATAGAAATGCCTCCTCCTAGCAATCGCCTTATGTAGTTCTTCTGTCTTTACTAACAATGCTACCTTAACTCTGATCTTTGTGGACTGTCCCTCAACTAAGTGGCCTGTTTGGTTTGTCTAGACAGAGGCCCCTTGGTCAGAGAATTGCTCCTGCAGAGCTTCCCTCCAGTGCCTTCCTGTGAACTTCTGGACATCAATGATGACCAGACCCTGCCTCGGCTGATTGAAGTGCTTGAAAAGCGGCACCACATTCGGCAGAAGCTGTCAGAAGAGTTTGCCAAAAACGGTAAGTACTTGGCACCAACGTATCTTGTCCTGGCTGCAAGTGAATAAATTGTGAGGGAGGGAAAGAATCGAGTGATTGCTTACTGAAATCAGCAAATACACACTTCTGAAAAAGAATCAGAAGAGGTGGTAAGTCTGCCACAAAAAGCTCTTAGAATGTGTGTTTGTCCAAGATTCTGTACCTGGAATTTCCCTGTTATACCTGTTGTAAATTGGGGGCCTTTGCATACCTTAGGGTCGTGCATCAGTTATGCCCATTCTGGGATTGGACAGATTGCTCACAGTCACTGATGCCCTCATGACCTCTCATCTGGATTACTGCAATGCACTCTACATGGGGCTGCCCTTGAAGAGCATTTGGATGCTTCAACTAATGCAGAATGCACCTGTATAGATATTGAATGGTGCCAGATATTTGACATCATTGCTATGTGAACTGCATTGGCTACCAGATGCAACCCAAGGTGCTGGTTGCTACTTTTAAAGCCCTTTAAGGCTTTGGCCAGATTACCTAAGGGACCGTCTTCTCCCAGTCATTTCTACCCATCAACTCAGTCTGGCAGGTTGGTCATGCTGTGGGTTCATCAACGAAGGAATGTAGCTGATCGGTATATTGGGAGGTGTGCCTTCTCTGCTGTAGCCCCTCTACTGGGACATTTCTCCTTTCAGAAATCAGGATGACTGCAACCCTGTTAGCCTTTCATAATGCCATACAGACCTGGTTAGGTGCCCAGGTCTGGGGCCCGAAGTATGTTAAGGACCCATTTTATGGTTATAGTAACATGGCAATAGTTTTACCCAGTGACCATATATATTTATTTTATATTGTTTTGATGTTTCTATAATAAACAGAATCACTTGTTTTGATAGGCAGCTATAGATATCAAATATCTTTTTCTGTTCTAGTTCTATGTGTAAAGAACATGTTGCAAGAACTTGATGCCAGCATTGTATCCAAGGAGAACTTTTCACAAGTGAAAATAGCTGAAAGAGAAAAAATTATAACAGGACAGAAAACTGAGATTGAGCGACTAGAGAAGAAAGCAAAAACTCTGGAATATAAGGTTTCTATTTACTCTTTGATGATTAAGTATAGCACTCATTTGTAAATATTTCTGCTCAGAAGTAAAATCTTGGATTGCTGAAGTAGTTCTCCATTTGTTGACGGATTGTAATTTTTCGACATGAGACAGACCTGAGAAGTTAGCAAGCTTTTAAGATAGTGGGTGACATCATGCATTCTGTGCAATACCACAAGCACTAAAAGGGATACCCCAATTTACCCAACAGGTTTGAAAACATAATTTTTGCAAACAGTGAGTAGCTACTTCTGTCTTGTGATGGTCGGTAATTACTTTTATGATAATTAGTTGCAACGCAGGATCTTGCTTTGCCAAAAAACGAAAAAGTCAGGCTAAATTTTGTGGATGTGAGTTTTCACAACAGCAATAGCACTTATACTTATATACCGCTTCACAGTGCTTTACATGCCTTGCTAAGTGGTTTACAGTGTCAACATCTTGCCCCCAACAGTCTGGGTCCTCATTTTACTGATCTTGGAAGGATGGAAGGCTGAGTCAACCTTTTCTTATTTTTAATAAGTTTTTTATTTATTTTTTCATCTTTATACACCTCATGTCGTGAATGTTTGTTTTCTGGGATGGCACATCCATACACATAATCATAATTACAATTCCTTTTCATTTTGATTTTAACACATTACTTCTATTATACTTTCATTTCTGAGCCTTTGAGTATTTCTATCACATTGCTTATCATTTTAATATCTATCTTTTACACTTTCCCCCCTCTAATATCCCTATTTTATTTCCCTTTCTTTTCCCCTTTATCTTTTTCTTCTCTTTCATTCTAGTAATCAAAAACATGGTCTTTCCTTTTCCCCTTGTATCCTATCACTTTGTACAATTCTAATATTATATTGTATAGTATCTATATATTATCTAATATCCGACATATTTCTTCTCTTTTTTAAACAGTATTGAAAATGTGGTTTTTGTCTCTTTTTCCTCTTTCCATATCATTCTTACTTTTTAATACAAGTTAATTTTGTCATTTAACATATTACTATACATTGCTAATTTACTTTGTAACATTCATAGCAAATATTCTGAGATTTTTCTTTGCACCTAGACAATTGTTCCATTTACATAATTTATTTTATCCCTTGTCTTTCATCCTACTCCATATTTTTAATCCTTTTTGTTCCCACTTATTTATTTCTTTTAATTCTCTCATTTCGTCTATTCCTAGATCCATTTTTTATCACACTCTAGTCATCTCTATTATTTTTCCTTTCTTGTTGTTTGTTGTCCAATTCTGCTATTTTTTCTACCTTTCCAGGATCTTCTGTAGTTTCCTCTTATGTCTGGCTTGTGTCTATTATTCTTTGTATTATCTCCAGCTTTAGTTCTATATGATCCATATTGCCAAGTAGTTCCTTGATCTTCATCCGTTTATTTTTTTAAACTTCTTTAATATAGAGATGTATCTGTTCCATGTATTTTGTCTTTTTACAGTACAACCAAATTTAAAGATTTAAAAAGAGAATCTGAGGATTTTACCACCTTTTCTTCCTTCTTTTAAATTTGTTCAGTTATGTTCTTATCACTGACTTGAGAAATTGTAAATTCTGGCCCTCCAGATGTTATAGTATTGATTCCCAGCATCCCTTACCATTACCAAGACAATGAAAGCTGTCACTTAGCAACACAAGTTTTGCACCTTGTCCAGGTTTTGTCAATAATGCATGCAAGAACAAGAGAAGAAAATTCCACTACCGTTACATCCAGACAAAATTGATTTATTTGATAATAACATCACTTCTATAATGTTTCTAAAATTGATTATTTTTAAAAGTTCAATATCCAGGAAAAAAAGAAAATTTAATTTAGAATAGAATAGAATTTTTTTTTTATTGGCCAAGTATGGTTGGACACACAAGGAATTTGTCTTTGGTGCATATGCTCTCAGTATACATAAAAAGACAAGATAATTTAATTTGTGAATAAGACTGCAGCTTAAAATCACTAAAATCTGGATCTTAATATTAAAGTAATAAGAATAGATTTACCGTCTTCCTTTGTGCTTCCCCATCCACTTATATAACATGGATTCTTAGATTTATCACTCAGAAAGTGAACAGAGTCAGGTAAGCAGATAGGCTGGACATAGTCATTGTACTTCACAAATTGCATCAGTCTGAACAAGGCAACATCATTTTCAAAAGTTCCAAATTCATAATCGGAGTGGATAATGATATCTTTGATATTATATTCTTTAGAAAAAGGCCAATTTATGTAAAGATGATGCAAACCAACTAC
>JANHFT010009928.1:20234-34656 GCA_032467955.1 Pseudoxenodon macrops | reverse complement strand
GGTAAAATAAGGACCCAGATTGTTGGGGGAAATAGGCTGACTCTGTAAACCGCTTAGAGAGGGCTGTAAAGCATTGTGAAGCGGTATATAAGTCTAAGTGCCATTGCTGTTGCTATAATATTTTGGAGAACTGAAACATGAAAGGCTTAAACAATATCTTGAAAGATTACAAAGGCCAGTCTGTGTCTCAGTATTTTTTTTTAAAGCTTAAAATATGTCAACAGGCAACTAGAGAAGATATTAATATAGTAACAGACTTTGCCTATCAAACTCAAAAATCCACAAGAATAGTGACCATACCTATAATCTGAAGATATGTCCACAACTTGGGGGGGGGACAGGGACAACAAACATAAACAAAATATTAAGATGGCAGGGATTTTATACTGACAACATAGTTACATAGTGCCAATGTCCTCTTATCTCAACTGAACAATTTCTCCACTTATTAAAATGACAGTGAAAAAGTATGGTTAGCCTAGTTTTGTAAAAGCCAGTGGCTAGTAAACAGGAGAGACTAACAATTTACTGTATGTAAATATCTAAATGGACTTTTTAATCTAAACAGCGCTAACATTTGACAAAATTGCATTTTAATATTCATGACCATTTATTTCTAATTTTCTTCTAAATATTTACAATTATAAATATGTAAGTGTACATTTATTTTTATAATGTTTCCGCATTAATGAAGTAACCAGAATATAAATGTAAAATCAAGTCCATGGTTTAAACAATTAATAATGCAATCCTAAACATTTTAAACAAGCTAAATGCAATCAATGTGGTTATCTATATATTATCATGTTTAGGCCTTCAATAGCAATATTAACAGCACACTAAGCAAGCACTTTTTATCTTTTCTTGAGAATGCTTATGTGTAGATTATTATTTCTGTTGAGATTTATGTTTATACAGATATTACTGTCCATGCCTAATAGGTACAGTTATGTAAATTCTACCCAAGCAGAAGTTCTTAAACGCATATCTCTGTACTGGTCTTTTGCTATTAAACAAAAGATGGTATTCTTTTTCATATCCTGCTAAGAACTGCAAGACTACAAGGCATTAATTATTATTAATTCTGTTATGTAATCTGCTTTTTACTCAGGGCAGAAATTACACTATACTTATTTCTGAAATCTTGTCATACAGCGTTGAAAAGGACAACTTCTGGGATTATGCAATAACTTGTAAAAAATATCAGTAAGGATTATATCTCACACAGGAAAAAGAAATTGATTGATAGAGATTATATAACCTCACTAATTACTATGTCAACCAAATCAGATTTTCCCACTTCTTCCGAGTGATGTTAGTTATCTCAAATGCAAATGAAATTAAGATATTTCAGACAATCAACCTGAATAGAATTTTGTTTGCAACTCAGTGGAAAATAAACCATCCTGATTAATAAGAGTTGCCTTCTTGGTCAACGATGACATACTGCTTCTCATAGTCATTTACTTCTAACTTGTATCTCTAGGCCAAATTATAGTGCTACTTTAGATTTTTAAAGCCTGAATAATTTTATATTTGCCCAGAAATGTAGATTGTATTGGAAACAAATGTAAATGTTTTCTTGCTCTTACATGAAAATCGAGTGGACTTTTTTTAAGATGCATTATTGCAGCTTTGAAATGTCCTTAGAAAAACCTACTTAATTTTGTCACTAACCTTACACCGACTAGGGAGGCCTATTGAAAAGTAATTATATTCTCATTTTGAATTCCCCTGGCCTTAGCAATCATCTTCCACTTCCACTGATTATTGTGTTTATGGTGATGAACATCCTGAGTTTAATTTGATAATTGATTTTTAAAAATTGTCTATTGGTTTCCCTGGAGATTTTTCCAAATCAGAATTTAAGATTACAAGTATAGAACATGACCTTTAATCAGTACACTTTGGCTTAGCTAACTTTCTTGTAGCTTCTGCTTTACATGTAAGTGCCTTATGGGTGCAGATGCCACTGGATGCAGCATACTGTAGTGGTCACAGTTACTTTGGTGACCAAGACCTGGTCTCTGCCACATTCTACTGCATTTGGCTACACTTATATCTAATGGATATCTCATTGGGTTATTCAAGGGATGTATAATGTGAAATAATACAGCTTTATTAAAACACATATATTGATTCAAGAAAGGTTAGTGATGGCTAACCTTTTTGCGATCGCGTGCCAAAAGCGGTGGGGAGCGCAGAGGGCCTTCCGCATGGGTGCCCACACCCATATGGCAATGCACTTCCCCCTGCACATGCTTGCAGACCTTACTGAAGCCTCATATCTTCCAGTTGGCCGTTGTGCTGTTTTTCATTCTCTCCAGACTTCAGGAATCTTTCCTGAAGCCTGGGGAGGGCAAAAACGGCCTCCCTCCTATACTCCGGAAGGCCGACAATCAGCTGGCCAGTGCGTACATGCGCACTGGAGCTGACAAAGGGCAACACCTCGTGTGCCCTCAGACATGGCTATGCATGCCACCTGTGGCACGCATGCCATAGGTTCGCCATCACGGATATAGTATAAGCATGTATTATATATAACGTACAAATTCATCGGTATAAATTCACCTTTTCAATTTCCATTAAAATCCAGAATGCAGTTAACAGACTTTCTGATGCCATTGATTTCCATATAGTATCATTCCATAGAGTTATCAGTGCTTGACACAATCATTTTTTTACTACTTTCATACACAGATAACTTGGATACAAGCTTTTAAAGAAGGCTAAGAGCCAAAACAGTATGAAAAGTAGAAATGCATTTTAGTTTCACGTTCACAGATGCTAATTGTGTATGAAATGTATGTTACAGTTTGTAGATGTGTTAATTGGAGCTAATTATATACTTATTAATGTGTGTTGACATCTGATTTTCTCTATGGTTTCAGCCTCTAGAGAGTTTTAAAATGTAAGGCTGTCTAGTCACCTTAATATAAATGCATAATATAGCAAAGCAATGTAATATCCAGTTAGAAATAGTAGAATGGAATATTCCTCTGGATAAAAGGCAGGTGATATCACTTGATTTTCCCCTCTGAGGTATTCGGGATCTCCAGTATCTGATTTGGGAAAGTGGGAGATCCTCCAGAAGAACAATAGGAGTGAGTTTGTGGGTTGCGGGAGAGAAATTTGAGTTAAAATTGTCCACCGACCCCCATGTTATTGTGGTGAGAAACATCTTAAAATGTCCAGCATAGTACAATAGAGCAAAGCAATGAACAGAGAAGCCTTTAATGGGAGGAAATGTATTACAAGTTAACTGCACATAAAGATATGATGTGATAACTTGGCAGATAGAAATTGCTAAGTAGAATGTCAGTAGTCTTCAAATAATTGCACTACTACCATACTACATAACATTAAAACATTTCATTTTAAATCACTATCCCCTGTTGACACTTTTAGTGTATATAAATCAAAGCTAGACTACAGTATAGATTTGCTACCGTAGTTATTAAGGGAAAAGACAAACACTGATGGAGAATAGTGGGGTCTGAACTAAATAGCAATGGACAAAGTTTGATTAGTTTAGTGGAGAAACAGCTAGGGAAAAGGGTCTGCAAAGCTGAGTAGGTTTTTCAAGGCGAAGGAGAACTTATGATGCAAGATAGCCTGGAGCTAGAATTTTAATATTCTGATTTCACAGACAAAAACAACATGTTGAAATACTTGTGTGTTTCAGAATTAGTGAGACAAGGTACATTTTTTAAATTAAAATTTCTAAAACTCATTCCGGGTGTTAATAAGAGAATTATGTTGTAGGATAAATCTACCATATGGATAATCAATGACATTTATTTATAAAATAAACTTAAATAATACCATCCCCTATAATGCACTTTCTAAATCTGTGATTAGAAGCATTTTGAAACTACAACTCCCATCACCCAACTAGACCTGCTAAATATAGTTTCCAGGAGTTGTACACGCAATGCACTTAAAACACAAGAGATTATGGAACACTACCTAGCTCTAGCAAAATTAAAAGGTTATTTCAGACTACTAACAGGTGCAATAATGCATCGCTTAGTAGCACTAGGCATGGGTTTTCCTTGGCGAATGATACATGTATTAACAAAGTATGCAAAAAATGCAAAGCAGAAATTGGAAAATTCTAATTGCTGGTTGGTTTTCCTTAGAATTCACTCAATTCCTACTGAGAGAAAGTAGTTAGTTTAAAGTTCTGCTGTTCGAACAGTGTTCCAAGAACCCAGCTCCATATATATTTAATACTTGTCATGAGCTGCGTCTGAGACTCATGTACTTTCATCCATCAGACTACAAGGCAGATCAATAACAGTGCTAAAGTTTAGTGATATTATTTGTTCTTAATCTTTCATTCAAAGACTTGAGAAGGCTATACTAACTAAGCCATTAACAGAAAAATAATACCAAAAGATGCCATTTTATGCTATATAATAATTTTAAAATATACATTTATATACAGTTAAGTCTTACACAATTAAACCACAAAAATAATGTGTTGAAGTATTGTTTGAAGAAAACTAGATGAAATATTATTTTTATTATTTTATTTTTAAAAATGAATACATCCGTATTTGATTAAGTGTGGATGGCATTTGTGGGTGCTATTGCTAGTTGTTTGACTGAATAAACTCTGAATTAGGGACTCCATAAGTCTCCCCATGACCCTCCCAGTCCCAATTTTGTTATGCTCCAGAACTGCCCGTGATTGTTTCACTGGAATTCTGTAGCAAATTGCTAACTTTCAATGGTGATTGAAGCCAATAAAGATTTTTTTCCTTTCTTCCCTTCTCCACACAACAGCATTTAGAGATTTAAAAGGACCAGTTGTGTTATATTTCATGCTTCACTGATAACCAGGAACAGTTTCCACCATGTCAACTCCCGGGGAATTCCTTCTTTCTAGTTTTATTAAACCTTCTGAATGCTCTACAATTATGAAAATCCTTCTTGCCAGAGGAAAATTCATCAAATCAAGCTAACTTCAATTTGGGTTAGAAGAACCAATTACTATAAAGTAGCATTGGTAAGGGTAGCATATTTTTAATCCTGATTTTGGTTGTGCTGAAACATATTTTTATCCCATGCAATTCACTTTTTTTCATGAATAATATACATGGATTAGTCTCTCAGCTAGGTTAGGCTGAGAGACAGCAATTCTTTTTATGATATTCAGTGAGTTTCATGACACAGAAAGGATTTAAATTGAGTTTTTAGTCATTTAAAAATATACCACTCTATCTACAGCTTTTCAAATTGCATTAGAGTCTGTGTGTATTTGTGTATTTCCAATGAAACTCACATGGCTTTCTCATTTCGTTTTTTCTTGATAAGCCATCACAGAGATTTGAACAAGTCACTCGCAAATCCTATTTAATGGCATAATTATTCAGAAATGTATTGTTAATATGTGAAAATGGGGGATCATGAAAACCCTCAAGAATGGAGCCCTGCAATAGTAGCCAAATAATAGGATAATCAGGAATATTAGGGAAGATAGTTAGAGAGTCTAATTTGAATTGTTGGATAAGAGTCAGGTACACCTTGCAGTATCTCACAAAAGCACTACTTAAGGAAAGAGGTCCATCACAATCAGAAAGAAAAAAAACTAGTGATTAAGAACAGCTAAGGATAAAGCTCTGCAATTACACAAACAAAGGGTTTTAAAAAACGAGAGGCAACAAGGATAGCAAAGAAAACCCAGCATCTTAACTGGTACCTGACAGTTAGATTGCTAGAAAGAAAGCCTCAGACATCCTATTTACCACAATGCTTCCCTGTTCTTCTAAGTTAAAGATAGATCCTATTTCCTTTTCAAAAAAAATACACTTTATTTAATGGAATGGGACTTGCTATAAAGAAAAATGCAAGGCCCCAAGCATTCAATTTATTTTTCTCTGGTGCCCCAAAGAAAATTTAAAAAATAGGTGGCAAAGAGACTGATTATCTTTTTTTTTGCACTTGAGAGTTAAAAATAGATGCATTAAGTGTCTGCAAGTTTTAGCACCTCTATTTTTAACCACTGAGCCAAGCTCCCCTTTAAAAATCCAAAATAAAAAGTCAAAAAAACGTTTGGTTTTCCTCGCTCTGTGAGTCTCATGCCACAAGTCACATGTTTTCTGCAATCCTTGAAAAACTAGGGGAAAAAGTGCCAAAATAAGGTATACAGGATGCCAAAGAAGTTAACAAAAGAATCCCAAAAAATTACACTTTAATAAGAGATTTTATTTTCCACAACCCCAAGAATATTAGTATTATTTAACCTGGTGAGAAGTCTGATGGGCTAATCATAATTTGACATAGAGATATCAAAACATGTAATATAAAATCTGTCTGAATAATAGTCCTTCAATGAAACAGTGACCAAGATCTTTAGGTACTGCCTTGCAAACAAGACACTCTTGCTTGCATAACGCCAATCAGGATTCACGTGACATACTTGGGAATGGAGCATTAGGAATAAATATTGATAATGGTAAGTGGGTTAGAGGAGAAGGAAAGATATGATAGGAAGTTGTGATCTGGTTATCACAGGGAAGGGACGCAGGCCACTGGTTGACTTCCATTCCTTTCAGATGGCAATTTAAAGAAGAAAACTAACAGTATACATGGCTTCCAGATTGTTCGTCCATTTTTCTCAAAATTTGGGGCATGTGTCTACTTAGAAAGTGTTATAGGAACTATTTGTGATATTTCAGCAAGGGTTTTTTCTTGAGAGGGGCTTGACTTTTAAAAACTTCCCAGTTTACATCTATTCATAAACCTCATTATTTAAGATCTACAGAATGTGAGACTTTTGTCTAAATGAATACTTGTTTCATTAAGACTGAAGAAATATAAATCTAATTACGGTTGGTTTTATCAAGGCCCTAGAGAGCCTCTATCGAAGTCTACAACTGAATTGAAGTCTATCAGTAAACAAACATTTTCCTCAAATTAAAATGGGAAAATAAAATATATGAAAACCTATTGTGAAAATATTAGCAGTACTAATTTAAGTCCTCTAGCTATTGATACCAAAATACATGTAGTACTGAATCCACATATCACAGAGGCCTGCAAAAAGGCAATTTGATGGCAAAAGAAAATAGAGGTTTCAAGAAACTGACCTCCTTATGGCAGTGGCATAAGGTACAGTTCATGTAAAAATCTAAAGATTTGCAATCTAATGTTTTTGCAACTCTTGGTATGTAATACAACACAGAAATAACAGAGCACATTTCTGTAGTAACAGAACAGAAGGCTTAGCCACCTGTGAGTATAATTACAAACAGATTATAAAAGTTCCAAAAAGAGCATGATTTTTCCAGATCTTACAAGAGTAAATAATTGAGCTATTATGAACAATTGATTATAATAATCAATAAGCAACTGATTTATTTAGAAAAAAGACATGTGAACACAGGAATGACAATAGGGCACATTGTAAACTCCAATCACTACAACTTAAGTGGAGAAGTCTGAAGAGTATTCTTAGCCTTATATGCAAATATGAACTCTGAAACATCTAGAACTGTTTACGTCTCCTGAAGCTAAGAGGTGACATTATTGTTGGCCCTTTTTCCCATATTCCTTTATTATTCAAACATATATCCCAGTATATGACGAAGGAATTAAGAATCAAGGCACTTAATTAATCACATTCCTTTTAATTTCTGAACCAATTTGTTATTAAATATCAAAGCTATGCAATGCTTGAGGGATTCAACTGGGAAAAGGTATTTCAGAAAACATGGGTGCCACAAAGGCAACTGATATGCATCTCACTAAAGCAACTAGGCCTTTTTTCCCTGATCTTATTCCTGAAAAGAAGTGACTATGAATTGCAGAAAAGTGTTGCATTCACGGCCCAAGTCATTCTGAAGCATCTCTTCCAAATGAATCTAAAGCACTGGCACCACCTATTAAATACACATACAATTATATTAAATATCAGTAAGACTCCCAAATAGAGGGAGATATCAGTGCAAATAGTTGCTGAGATTTTTCTTATGGCTATAAAACAATGTACAAAGGCTATATTCTCAGAAGACAAAATTACAGATTACAGTATCAGTAGTAAATTACAGATTTAGTATAATATTTGCATTAGTTTTCATGAAATATTCATGTATTTGTTTGTTTTTTATCTTGCCTTTTATTTCTTTATGAAACTATTCCATTATATCCAGGGAAAGGATATTTCATATACACACATCAAAACCCCAAATACAATTAAAATGATCTTTAATTTAGAAAGAAAAGAATATCTTTATTTTAAATAGCTCACGGCATGTGCATGTAGATGGACAACATTTCCAGGGTAGCCAAAACTGAGAGATACACTTCATATCTAAGAATTTTGTTTTAGGTTTGTTGTTTTATAGCTTATTGTAGGTTTGATGTAGTGCAGAGAATATTTTACAATTAGATGATATTTCTTTTCGACGTGGCAGTTAGCTACACTGATTAATCATTTGAAGGATTACCCACAGAACAGCTGTTTCTTGTTTATTTAAAATTAATCAGAAAATGAGGAAGGGCAGTTTTCTCCCACATTTGTTCCACAAGTTTGGTGGACTCTGCTAGACAGCATGAGATGGAGAAGTAATACTGCCCCAAAACACAGACACAAATCCCCTGCCTATTCTGTGTGAATGTTTTCTGTTATGCATATCAGCTGATTACCAACCAATCAATCAATCACCCTATTTTGTTACTCTGAATCATATCCAAGTATAGGTCCAAGCCATTTTTCAACTTCTGCCACAGGCATATTTTTTCTTAAGGCATAGTCTTCAACCTGTAGAACAAATAAGAGGATGACTAATTAGCATTTTAAGTTTCAGATGTTACACTAATAAAAATATATGGAAAACTATATTTCATATTTTTTTTTCAGAATAGAAAACTCTTCTGCTACAATTCTGTGAAAAAGCACCCCTTCAGACCTTTGAGTTATCTTTGGCATTTAATGTTATGACAGTTTCATGGAGGTTCTGTGATATATAAACAGAATCTAAGTGAACAAATGACCACTTATGCTTTGTTTAATTTCACTAATAAAGTCATTCAATGTGCACTGGCTCCCCTTAAACAACTTACTGTACCACCTTTAGCTTCTGTCTGTCTGTCTGTGTGTGTGTCTCTTGGTGTTGTCTGCGCTTGCTTCTCTTGCAGACATAGCATTACCAAATTAGGCAACACCATCATTGCATGGGAGACTGCAGTTTGCTAGCTGTTTATATGTGGTAGCTTGTCCTATCATTGAGATATTGTTCCTCCCTTGATTAGTTTTTGACTGACATATTGCTTGATTGCAATATGTGATGCAGAAGAGTGTGTTCAGGACTGTTTGCCTCTTTCCTTCTTTGTTTCCTTCCTTTCTTGAATGGTTTGTAAATGGAGCTTCTTCCAACATGCCTGCTATTGACCAATGCATAGCTTATTTTCTGTGCTATTGGATTGTTAGTGTAATAGTCGAGTACTTGAGCAGTGTGGACTTTTTTTGTGATACATTTGGAAGGATAGTTTATTCCCTTTTCTTTTGAATCTTATTCTTTCGAAATGAATTGACTTGAATACTTTATTTGGTTAAGAGTGATTAATCACACAAGGAGTTTATGCAGAACTTCTCAGTGAACATTCAAAGCTACAGAATCAACATCATCATCCCAATAAAAGGGCACAGTAAAGAAGAATAAATAACAATAATACAGCCATACTACATGGGTAAATATACCGGTACATAGAAACTAGACAGCACCGTGAGGATTAGGTGTTCAGCAGTGTGATGACACAAGGGAAAGAACTGTCCCTTTGTCTAGTTGTTTTGGCATGCAATGCTCTATAGCAGTGTCCCGAGGTGAGTTTAAACAGTTTATGTGCATAATGTGAGGAGTCTGTAGATATCTTCTTGGCCCTCCTTCTTACCCACACAATATACAGGTCTTCAATGGAAGGCAGGCTGGATGCAGTTGTTCTTTCTGCAATTTTAACTTAACCATTCAAGTCCGTAACTGACCTGATTGGTTGCTGCACCAAACTAGTCATAGAAGTTTAAATGACAGGCTCAATAATATCTCTTTAACGCTGTATCAACAGTCTATATTTTCTGAATTGACACAGAAAAAACATTATTTGTTGTGTCTTTTTAATGATGGTTCTAACATTAAGTGTCCATTTCAAGTCCTGGGAAATTACAGAACCAAAAAACTTGAAGAATTCTACTGCTGATATTGTGCTGTCAAATATACTAAGAGGTGGTGCAATAGAAGGTCCCTCCTAAAATCCACTCTCATCTCTACAGTTTTAATTACTGGTAAGAAAAGAGAGAAAGAAGACTGGCTCCATAGCAAACTAGATGTCAGGCCTGCATTTTAATCTCGTTGGATTTTGGCCTACCACACTTTCTCTTATTCTACTATGCATTTTTCTGTTGTGGGAAAATGGGAGGGGGGATAGTATGGAGTTGGAAACATGTAGCCATAATAACATTCTTTCTAGTAAGCCAAGGTCATCCTTTGTCTTTGCACCAGACCAGAACGAGGTGGGCGAACCTGCCAGCATGGCAGAGAGAGATTGGACTATGTGACGGACTTGTGGGTGTGAGGGCAGGATCTTGAACTTTAAACTGAGGGGTGGAAACCTACAAATCCTCAGATTTGAGTTTCACCAGTTGTGCCATGTCTCTCTTAATAAATTGGAACTTTGAGGAATGTTTTGCCTTGGAGTCTGATTTGATCAGGGGTGATATTTGGAATGCTGACAGTGCGTCTTCTCATCCCTGATCAATTCAGACTCCAAGGTGGGACCTAGGAGTTGGGAGATGTCGACCCTCCCAAAGCTGACCAACCTAAGCCCGCAGCCCCCGCAACTGATGCGATACCGCCCGGCATCCAACAGGTCCCGAGAGAATACCGGGACCTAGAAGGAGTCTTTAGTGAGGAAGATTGCAACTACCTCCCCCCACACTGACCCACTGACTGCACAATAGAATTTGTGCCAGGGGCGAAGCTACCAAAACCAAAGATGTACTCTATGACCCCTATAGAGATGCAGGAGTTGAGAAAATACATCGATGCCAATTTGGAGCAAGGGTTCATGCAACCCGCCAAATCAAAGATAGCAGCCCCCATCCACTTCAAAGAGAAAAAAGATGGGAGGGTTCGTCTCTGCGTTGACTTCCATGGGATCAATGCAGTGTGCGTAGAGAATGCCTATCCTCTCCCCCTCATGAAGGACATGCTGAACCATTTGGCCAAAGACAAGGTATTCACCAAACTGGACTTGAGAGAAGCCTATTACCGAATACACATCAGAGAGGGGGATGAGTGGAAAACGGTGTTTAACTGACCCCTCGGCAGCTTCCTACTCAAAGTAATGGCTTTTGGGCTGCAAGTGGCTCCCGCAGTCTTCATGCAATACATAAACAAGGTGGTACACCCCCACCTATACAAGGGGGACCTCGTTTATTTGGATGACATCCTCATCTTCAGCAAAACCATGGAGGAACACGTGAAACTCGTACAACAAGTACTAGAGAAGCTTCTGGCCACCAAGCTCTATGCCAAGCTCTCCAAATGCCAGTTCCACCAGACCTCCTTAAATTACCTCAGCTACTGCATTTCCAACGAAGGAATCATGGTGGACCCGGGCAAAGCAAAAGCAGTACTAGACTGGCAACCCCCACTCACTCGCAAGCAACTGCAAAACTTCCTTGGGTTTGCAAACGTCTACCGCCAATTCATCCCAGCGTTCACTGAAGTTGCCCTGCCCCTGACAGATCTATTAAAAATGGGGTTGGCACCAATGAAGCCGAAATCCAAACAACCCATCGGGTGGACTCTGGAGTGCCAGAGAGCTTTTGAACAGCTAAAGCGGCTCTTTGCCTGGGAACCCATCCTGCAACATCCTGACCCAGAACAGCAATTCATAATCCAGGCAGATGCTAGTGATGTGGCTGTTGCAGAGGGACAAGGATGGACAACTTCTCCCATGTGCCTACTTCTCCAAAACGTTCACCGCCACAGAGAGAAGGTGGACCATTTGGGAGAAAGAAGCCTTCGCAGTCCGCTGCGCCTTGCTTACCTGGAGGCACTTCCTAGAGGGGGGCAAAGAGCCATTCGAGGTTTGGACTGACCACAAGAATCTCAAGGCCTTGAAGACCCCCAGGAGATTGCCCCCCAAACAGGTCTGTTGGGCGCAGTACTTCAGAAGGTTCAAATTTGAGCTGAAACACATCCCAGCTGGGAAAAACTTGCTGGCAGATGCCCTATCCAGGAAACCCCAATATGACAGCTGGAGATAGGAAGTAGTTCACGCAGTAATTCCCCCCAACCAGATAGCAGCCCAGGTCACTACTTGGGGCCAGACCAGGTGCCGACCAACTCTGGACCCCGACAGGATGACGGTGTCACTAAAAATGGCACTGCCCAACAATCCATGGCTCGTCACTAACCAAGGCATCCTGATGATGAAAGATGACCTGGCCTGGAAGGGATCCAAGCTGTACGTCCCGGCAAGCTTAAGGCTTGAGCTACTCCAGCAAAGTCACGACTCCAACCTGGGGAGTCACTTTGGATTCCTGAAAACACTCCACCTCATCAGATGCCAATTTTGGTGGCCCAAGATGAGATAGGAGATGGAGGACTATGTGAAGAGCTGCGCGACTTGCGCAATCAGGAAAATCCATCCAGGGAAGCTCCCAGGACTATTGCAGCAGATAGCTAACCCTAGCTGACCCTGGGAGGAGATCGCAATGGACTTAACTGTAGAGCTACCAGATAGCAGTGGGAATAATGTCATCTGGACTGTGGTCGACCTATTCTCCAAGGAAGCCCACTTCGTAGCTTGCTCCGGACTGCTATCCGCAAAAAGGTTGACAAAGGTATTTGTCAAGCACATCTACCATCTGCACGTCGTGCCAAAGAGGATCATCTCTGACCGCGGAGTTCAGTTCACTGCCAAGTTCTGGAGAGAATTCCTGAGGTCCATCGGGTCTACCCAAGGACTCAACTCAGCATTCCATCCGTTGACGAACGGTGCGCCTGAAAGAACCAATGCGATGGTCGAGCAATACATCCATTGTTATGTGGATTACCAGCAGGACAACTGGTCAGGCTTGTTGCCGTTTGCCGAAGTGGTGTATAAAAATGCTGTCCACAACACCCTGGACTAATCCCTTTTCAGGTTACCAGCAGCATGGAATTTGCCCCCATGCCAGAACTTCCCATAGAGCCACCCTCCTCAATGTCCTTGACGGAGTGGATGGACACCCTAAAAAAGGGATGGGAGGACACAAAAAAGGTTCGTACGGAAGCAGCAGGGGTGTACAAGAATCAAGCTGACAAGCATCAAGTGCTCCAGCCCCCCTTTCGCGTGGGGGACAAAGTTTTCTTCTCTACCAAATATATAAAATTGAGGATACCTAGCAAAAAGTTAGGACCAACATTCTTAGGATTCCTTTCCCAATAGTAAAAGTAATTAATCCAGTTGCAGTTCAGCTCAGGCTGTCTAGGATTCTGGGGAAAATTCACCCTGTCTTTCATTGTAGCTTGCTGAAGCCGGTGGTTGGGTCTACCTTAAGACCAATGACCTGAACCCCTCCTCCTCAAGTGGTGATACAAGGCAACAACTCATGATGAGGTGAAAAAATTATTAGACTCTAGGTTATATAGATGTCAATTACAATACTTAGTACACTGGAAGGGATACCCTTTGTCTGAAGCTACTTGGGTGAAAAGTTAGAATGTCAAAGCAGATAGGCTAATTAAACAGTTCCATGATAAGTACCCTGATAAGCCAAAGGGTCCCCCTGGGGGGGAAAGAGGTGGTTAATTACAATATGCTAACCCTGTGTTCTCTTTTGTAGGATTGTATGGAGTTGGAGATATGTAGCCATCACAACATTCTTTCTAGAGTGCCAAGGTCATCCTTTGTCGTTCCAGACCGAAACAAGGTGGGTGAATTTGCCAGCACAGCAGAGAGAGATTGGATCATGTGATAGACTTGTGGGTGTGAGGGCAGGATCTTGAACTAAGGAGTGAAAACTTACAAATCCTCAGATTTGGGTTTCACCGGTTGTGCCAACATGTCTCTCTTAATAAATTGGAACTTTAAGGAATGTTTTGCCTTGGAATCTGATTTGATCAGGGATGATATTTGGAACGCTGACAGTGCGTCTTATAGTCCGAAAAATACGGTACCTTCTCTAGCAAGGTATCTGTTGCAATTATGCCTGAGTCACAAAAAATGCCTCCCCCAATATTCATAGAAATGTATTAAAATCATTAATAGGCATCAGATTGGAATATTATCCACAAGAAAATAATGTTCAAATATCTCCTTCACCAAGCCAAGATAGGAAACAAAGCCAATTTATATGAGAGAGAGAGAGAGAGAGAGAGAGAGAGAGAGAGAGAGAGAGAGAGAGAGAGAGAGAGAGAGAGAGAGA
>JANHFT010009928.1:3851-20134 GCA_032467955.1 Pseudoxenodon macrops | reverse complement strand
TTTGGGTTTCACCAGTTTGTGCCAACATGTCTCTCCTAATAAATTGGAACTTTGAGGAATGCTTTGCCTTGGAGTCTTATTTGATCAGGCATGATATTTGGAACGATGACACTAGATCTATTCAAGTTCTAACATGATCTGCTCATTTCAGGTCCTACCATAATACTTATATCAGCTTTAGTTCTAGGCATTGACTTGGCCATTCCAAAAAATTGAAACTGTTCTTCATATATTCTATAGTAAATTTAGATATAGATTTAGAATTACTACTTTTAACATGTGTGCTTCACTTTTAGTTGATGGGAGTTGACATCATATTCCGTTATATCTTTGTATTATTTATTTTTTTCTGACAGAAGCAGAATTTATGCTTCAGAGAAAGGAAGTTATCCTCCTCTATGCTATTACCACCCAAATGCTTGAGAGTTGGTATGAGGTTTATATTATGGAATGTGGTGTTTGGTTTCTCCCAGATATGATGACACACATATAGTATGTAAAGTTCCACATGTGACTCAAATCTGAAGGATTATCCAGGTGATTTTTGTCAAACATGAGACAAATATAATTACAAGGCCTTCCAATTCACTCCTCTCTCATAAATCCAGTTTTTACCTAATGGTTTTCTGATGGTGAATTCATGAACACTAATTTTAGCCAAGGTATAAAAAGCCTGTAGATCTTTGGGTGCTCTCTGCACTCTTGGAAGTTATTTTGATACACTTGACAAACAGAAGCCCAGAGGTTTAGACATGATTTTATAGCCTTTTCCAAACTGACAGGCAACAACAGCTTTTTTATAAATTATTAAGAAAGTAATTTTGTGAAAGGCATGACTTTAGATTGCTCATGCAAACTTCGCTATAAGAGGAGGCAAAGTTTTTGGGAGGGAGGGCTTAAATAAGGGCTAATTGTTTAAATGAAATATTCACGTGACTCGATTCCAATTATCTCTAACTGAATTGAATGAGTTGCGGGAAGAGATTTTTTCACATTGGCATATAATTTCATGTTGAATATTTTTTATAAAGTAAAATATAACTTTGGTCTTACTTAGTTACTCATACTCCTTTTATATATCTGTAGGCTTCACAGAACCTTGATGTAATAGCAAAGATACTCTAAAACTTGAGGTGGGTGACATACAAGTTTGATAAATAAATAAATAAGTTTAGAAAATTCAGATGGGATTGATTCTTAGTCACAGATCTAGCTATGTTTAAATCCTCAGATTAAAAAATATATAAACTTCCAAAACTTTTAATTATGTTTGAAATGACAAGCAATACTAACACTTACTGCATCTAAAACAATTTGATCAAGATTAGGATTTCAAAAATTCTAAACCAAAATAACACATTAGTAACTTTCTACTAATATCATCAATAATCAACTTCCATATATAACATGGTATTTAATTACAGGTTTCTAAACCTTGTTCACCATCTGTTCAGTTTATAATATTTAACAAGAATTATTGGTACTGTTATACGCACAAAATAAATTATTTAGCACTCAAATACCATATTGAATAGTCTAAAGTAGCGGTCGCAACCTTTCTGGCTCTGGGGACTGCCGGTGGCGGCAGCAGTGGTGTTGGAGAGAAGATGGTTTTGCGCACATACCGCTTGCACAAATGCAGCTTCACATGCTTGCATTGGGCAGCAGACTGGGGTTGGGGACCCTTGGTTTAAAGGATATGTTATCAAAAACAGTGTGTTTCTGTATATGATTCCCATTTCCAGCTCTCTCCTTTTTAATGCAATTTCTGTAATAGCAAAAAGGTTTTACCTGATCTTTCAATATTTTCCCAACAGCAAAATATCTAGAAGCCGGATTGGAAAAGTAGAGACCAGATACTGCTGAGGCAGGGAACATTGCTAGGGATTCGGTTAACTGAATACCTGTAAGAATCAAAGGAAAGGAGTTGTGTTGGCTCTTTTGACAGATATTGCCAAATTGCAGAATCTCTGACTCGTATCTGAGAAAAACTCAATTTCCTGACAAATCCAGTCCAAATCACCCATTATAATTTTATAGCTGTGCAATCAGTTAGCAAATTATCTATCCACTAAATGTGATTTTGTGAATTTATGAAAAAGAAAGAAGCTTCTTCAAGTATACACTAAAAACACATAATGATTTAATAGTCAACAGGATGGGACCATGCATACAATCCTGGCCATATGCTCTCCCAACTAATTCACGAAGTCTAAAGAGAGGTGAACTTAATGAGGATCCTCTCATCGTTACAAACATCTCAGTCATAAAAGGAAGACAATAAAAATGAAACAGAGCATTCATAATTTCTTCCCTCACCTATTTCAAAATGTAGGACAGGTATGAAAAAACAAAAAAAATATTTTAAGATAGAACTTCCTAACCAAACTTTGAAAGATACCTGTAGCTTCCTCAATATTGGCAAGTCTCCACATAGTAGTTTTTTCTGTATGGTCAGGTTGACATGGATAACCAGGTGCTGGGCGAATGCCATCATATCTTATCTTACGCAGATCTGAAAATTCCAACTGTTCATTTTTACAATAAGCCCAGAATTCTTTCCGAACTCGTTCATGAAGTTCTTCTGCAAATGCCTTAGAAATAAACAAAAGCAAGCTCTAACTTTAATGATGCCTTGTCCAAGTACCTAATTTATTACTGTGTGATGCTTTCAACTCAGTCCTCCTGGTGAATACACAAACTCCTGGTGACTACTCAGAGAAATCTAAGCAATTTTCTTGGTATTTTTGGTAAAAATTGTTTGTCATTGCCTTCTTCCTGGCACTCAGAGAACTTCTGAGTGGCTGTTAGGCCTAAAACAGGAGTAGAACTCAAGTGTCCCTCTCCTAATCCAACATCTTAACTACTAGGCCAAACTGGCTCTCATTGTACATTACCTTTAGCTGTTACCTTAATACTTCATGGCTCATTTTTAAAGATATCTCTGCATTTACTGTAGGCTCGTTGCTGTGCTAGAAGGACATTTTAATTGATCCATTGATTTCCCACACTTGCACACATAAAAGCAAAATGTTTCTTTCAGATTCCCATGCCTCCTGCTTATGATCTAAAGGATTCCCTTCCCCTCTGAAGCAGATTTGGTGAGTACAGGAGAGAATAAACAATAAAAATTGATTCATTCTTTCATTTGCTGATGGAGGTTTTCAAAAAATCAATAAGACCTCTATCGTAAATGACATCATTGGATAAAATGTAAGTTATGTAAGTTATCACAATACATTTGCTATACAGATAATAGTCTTCTACTTCCAAAAAAAGCAGGTCGGTCCTTCCCTTTCCTTCCCCCCTCCCTTCCAATACATAAATTAAAATAAGTAGAATCATGTAAAAAACAAAACTACAATATATTACCTCTGCTAACCGATCTGCTAGTGCTTTCACCATTATAATACTGTAGTCATCTGACTGTTTTTCATATTCTTTACATAGCTTATCTACTCCAAAGCATGCCACAGCAAAGAGCCCCAAATAGTCACAAACACCGGACTCCAGGGGGGATATAAAATCAGACAGGCAATAATAGGGATCTGTGGAACTAGAGTCTTTTTCAACCTACAATGATAAATTGAGCAAAATGTTAAATATAAAAGACCTAACTATAATACAAGACAACAAGATACACAATGATTCTCCCAATCTATAGTAACATGTAGACATTTGTGGGAAAAGGGAAGGCAGCATCCTGATAATCACAATATTTTTCTTTCATGCTATTCACATCAATTCCAGACTAAGTCAGTGACATATCTGCATAGTAAATACAATTTCAAGTACAGAAAGTTCAATTTCATATGGGTCAGATCTGTACAGGAATCTGATTCAGGAAGGCACAATTTTAAGGATGATTCAGACTAGGCAGCAAGGATGATCATGGACTAGAATATAATTCCAGTGAAGAGATTTTGCAGAGATTGGAAATATACCAACAGTATAAACATTCTTCAAATTCCTGAATGTCACAGGAATGGTGAAGACATGTTTCTTATTGTGCAGGGCATTAAATAGTGGGCTTATATTACAGAAAGGCAGATTCTGTCAGAACATTAAAAAATCTCCTTGCAGTAAGAATAATTCAACATAAGAACCAATTACTCAGAAAGGTGGTGAGATCCCCTCATTGGATGTGTTGGAGATTATCCTTCAAAAAATGTAAATATATTTAGAATCCACAGAAAGATTCACTTTCCAAGTTTCTACGCAGCATTTCCAATAAGGATCCAGAATCCAAGTACTACAGTTCCCTTCATTGTGAAATGTCATTGTTTTAATCTACTGTTATACATCTTCATAAGCTTACAGAATACATCATTATCATTTTGCTAACTTTTAAAGACAATTATCTTCACATTACACACACACATATACACGCATACTGTGAAGGTTTATTACATAAATGCAATAATCTTTTCTTTAGCTTCTTATATAACTATTCCATTTTTAACTGATTTTAAAGACAATGTAGGAGGCTGTGTTACTATATCTCAAATGAGCGGGTTTAATATAGTGGCAATCTAGCAAATAAATGATCCTATATAGCCTTTTATGGAGATATAGAGCAAAACACAGATCATTTGATTTAAGATACAGTGGCTGCATAACAGGTTATGTTTGCAAGTTCTTTAGCTGCAAATCTGTATGTGTTTTTCAGATTAAAAACAATGCTTTCAAGTTGGTAAAATACATTAAAAGTGAGATTTTCACAAACAAAGATGCGAAGAAACAGTCAGACAGGCATGCTTTAAATAAAACAATAAAAAATGAGTATACAGTTTGTGACTGTCAGAGGCAACCAATCTTATCCCCTCCAAATAATTCTATTTCATATTTCTTGACAAATCATTTTGGAGGCTAGGATTTAGGAATTTTCTAGCAAAATATCTGTGGATCCCAACTTGCTTGCTCTTGTCTTCATAATCACAAATCATAATTAGGAAATGCTTAAAGATTAGTTGAAGCTCACAATCTGAAATAAGTAACATTTCATTTGAATAGAATATCATCAAGCCACACCTGTTGTCGTAAGCCATAGAACGTAGCTATTGGTTCCAAATTTTGTAGCTTCTCTTCTGTATCATATAAGTAAATGTCATCTTTAATGCTTCGAGCTGGCCAAAAGCCAATCAGACCTTTGGCTTTAAGCTTATTTTCTGTAATCAAACTTTTCAGCAGGTTTTGAGCTTCGTTGTAAACTTTTTTTGCCTCTTCGCCTAAAAAAGGAGGAAACAAATGGTAAGAATGGCTGTATAAATCATTTTGAATAAACTACAATGCTTGGGTTCACACACAATACAAACTAAACCTAAACAAATCATATTATGGTTTACCATGATGTGTCAACCCAGTCATCAAAACTTAAAATAAACTCACATAATTTTTAAAGAAAGTAATCAAATTTTGGATTTTTTTTACCTGCAACCTTAAAATCACTGACTTTGCTTTCCTTATCACATCTGTTCAATGGCTGCATTGCTATCAATAGTTTTACAGGGAGATTTACTGCAGGCATTTGGATGAAAATAAGTGTTTCATAAAAAGTATATGAATATTTGTTCATTTCCTAGTGATAGTATCCAAACATACAATTTTATCTTATTAAATTAGGAAGATATAAACTATCTTGCAAATTTTCGCTATCCACACACTGATTACAGGTAGTCCAAAATAATATTTTGCCATGGCAGAAGAAAATGATTTAATGAATGGCTAATCACAAGCCTTTCAAAAACAAAAGTTGGATTAATGGAATTAGTTGTGTTCACTGTATGGCAAGATAAAGGCAACATGAATTTACCAGTTACATACCGGTAATTGTTTTGTGAATGATAAATCTATCTGCATCTCATCTGCATCACTAATTCCTTTGCATGTTTACACCACTACAAGCATTTTAAATAATAATTAACCTAGTTTTTATAATCTCCACTGGAGAAAATGCTATTGTGTTTACTCACCCACCACTTTATCATTGAAGATTTTAGGGAATCCCCGGTTGGGATATCTGCCTCTAAGCTGCCAGACATCAAAAAATGGTTTCCAGTCAATATAGTCCACCAGCTTCTGTAAGTCATAATCTTCAAAGACTCTAGTGCCAAGGAACTGTGGTTTAACTATGAAAGTTTAACATACAAATTTTGTACTTCAACATATGTTTTTTACAATAGATTCGATTTTAATATGCTTTTAGTACAAATCATGCTGAAGGATTATCATATGCTTAACTTCAGTTAGCCAAGACTGTGTCTTTAGACTATTGAATGCAGGGAATATCAAGGAATCCAACAAACCGGACCGCTTTTGACTATACATTTATTTTTCTTGAACTAACCAGCTGGAAAATAATAAGAATATATGTATGGTTTTTCTGCAGTATGAGATGGCAAAAAAGAAGTAACAGAAATAGTAAGCTATTGTATATGGAATATCATGCCTTTACAAATCCCTTGGTTACTAAAGCTGTGGTGCCTTTCATCTGTCAAAGATGCTTTAATCTGGATTCCTCATGTCAACTTTCAAATTAACTGTTCAGAGAATGAAGAGCTGATTCATGGGAGCTATTTATAATTCTCCACGAAAATTCCACATTGCAGTTTTAACCTATTTGCTTCTTACTTCAGATAAGGCAGGCACAGATCAAGTATTATTTTCATATGACCTTCTCCTAATGTTTTTGGAATCTCAATTATTCTAAATACATAGTACTCCTTTAAAGGCACTAGCCTATGTATTTAGAATAATGAGCATAGCAGATTGATGATTGATTAACTGATTAAGTATTTTTATCAGTAAGTAAATAAGGATCAAGTAAGAATGACATTTTTATCCTGCAATCAAATGACTCTTACAGAAAATGTAAAACTGATAAAATATTCACTGTACAAAATTCTATAAAAACAATATAAACACCCACAACCTAAAAATACAAATAATAAAAACAGAAGTTAAAGATGATGTGATAACATCAGGAAAAGGCTTCTCAAAACAATTCCATCTTTTAAAGTTTTGGGGCTAGCCTGATCTCAACTGGGAGGCTATTGCACAAGGCCAGCACTACCACTGAGAGCAGCACCTTCTGGCCTCAGCAATCCGGACTCTCATCAAATGTGTTAGGAATAACATTTTCTCTCTGTTGGCACTGATTGGTCGGGCCAATTCTTGCTGAAATGAATAATCCTACAGAAATCCATAAGAAAAGCTACTTTTCTTAAAGAAAGCAGCTGGCCAATCTTTATATACAAAACAGCCCTATTAATTCTTGCATATTTTAAAAGTAGTTTAAATTTAATATACTATTGAATTTTAAATTAAAATAAAGTTAATTAACTAGAGAGGCAAGAGAGCAATTTATAACAGTTCTCCAAGTAATTCTTAAGAAACGTAGAGACTCTTAAAAGTAAACAGAGCTATATGGTAACCAGTTGAGTTTCTGAGGAAAAAAATATTTACAAATTAATTTTCATTAAATTATAAATACCAAAAACTAGATTAAAATCCAATTTCAATTCACTATGGAGTTTTTCTCCAAAAAATGTCTGTGTTCCTAATAGAAGAAAATATATCTACTGTAGCTCAGTGCTTTCTAGCACTGAAGATGTTACGTAATTGGGTAATGAAAATTCTGCAAGAAAACAACCAAGCTCATAGAGCACTAAGAATATTACCTATTTTTATTTTGGTGAAACAGAAAACAATTTTAAAACTTAACCTGGTTTAGCCTCAGTTTTCCAGTCACAATAGAAGCGTTTATTTCTTGCTTGCTCTAATGACAAGTATTTTCTTTCCTATATATGGGGGGAAATCTAGAGATTAGTGCTGTGTGGTTTAAATCTAGCAGTTAATATATTTAGTTAAAAGAAAGCAAATAGAGCTAGCAATAATTAACACAAGCCTTCAAGGCACCTTTGTCAGCAGGAATAAAACTTTTTCCTAGAGTCACATAAAAGTGAGATTGACAGCTATATAAATCAAATAAATCAATAAAAAATTTAAAAAAACCTGAAAGATTCCCAATAAATATCCCCAGATGTAGACTGTAGATTAACAGTCCCCATTTTCACCAGGAAGATATACTCCCAGTTATACAGACATAAACCCATCAGTCCAGAGGTGGGTTTGTGCTGGTTTGGACCGGTTCACTAGAACCAGTAACGGAAATTTCCCCCAACTCGCCAAATCGGCAGCGATGGCCAGCTGGACATGCCCCCAAACCGGGCCTCCAGCTGAAAATCGGTCCTCCCGGTGGAAATTGCCTCGAAAATAACCCTCTGTACATGTGCAGAGGGTTATTTTCAAGGCAGTACCCAGATGTGAAGGGGGCACACATGCGAGCGCAAAACACGCACTTCTGTTACGACCCGAACTGGTAGGAAAGGTAAGTAGAACCATCCCTGCATCAGTCCCATCATCTGATAGAGGTTTTTTTTTTAAGATTTCTCTTAAAAACAAAGGCAGAACTCATGAAGGAAACAGGAAGAAGCTGGAAGTGATTATTTGAAAAAGCACTGATCTTAGCGTTTCCCACAGCTTCAGATTAAAAACTGAAAGTTCAGGAAAAAAGAAATCTGGACAAAAAGGCAGAGAAAGTAGTGTTACTGAAATTATTTGCATGTTTTGCTATTTGCCTTTCAATCACCAGTAGGGCAGTATTGGAAATGTGACCATATCCCTCAGTCACAAACTTAGGGTTTGAGAGAGGATATTAGATAAGATGTCCCCTGAAAGATAAGTGTTAGCATCTTGAACTACCAAGTTGCTAACACAAAGCAGGAGAAAGGACCAGAAGTGAAGATCCAATGGGCTTCTGGAAGAGGTTTGACATAGTCAGCCTTAACCCTGTGATATTAAAAGGTCGTTTTACCACTATTTACCTTGAGTGAGTCATAATGATCCTGTCGAATGTCTTCATACTCTTCTCGTAATTCTTCAAAAAAGTCATCTTTTAGACTTTCATCTAAAAGCTGAGAGCACTGTAACAAATACAACATGATGATTAAATGTGTGATTGAGGCATCCATTATTTTTCAAATTCTCTATCTTGAGAACTTAACATACCCTAATGAGGTGACACTCCAGAAGAACATGTATAGTAACTACCTTAACTTCTTTTGTGAGAATCACAAATTCTTAACAGATACATCGTATTTTCATATGAGTGCTATTTCAACTAAGAGGATGCCAAGTGAATGTACTGAAGACCTTAATTGCAGACTTCAAATATGAAAAAAAATGAATGTTAAGAAAGCAGGTCTATAATGAGAAGATGATAAGGAAGATTTTCCTTTCATTCCTGGATGAAATGATGGCTGACTATTTCCTTGAGTGGATGAAATCCAGGTGTACCTGATGAGAGGCAGAGTTTTATCCTGGAATTGATGATTAAGGATTTCCTTCTATTCCCTCACACTAGTTGCCCTGCTGCCTTAAGAAAATTCACATATGACCACATATACTTCATACGCTTAGAGCTATGCACAATCCAAAGGGGAGGGATTTGAATTTAAAAAATCATGATCCCAGTGAAAAAATATTAATGTGATGTCAGACAGCAATGTAAAAATACCCATCTCTTAAACCAGTCCCTTCACTATGTAAAAGGCATGTTAATATGGACTGAGACACTGCTTAAAGTCAATCATGGCTGAAGAAGCAATACAAAAGTCTAATAAATTCTGTCTTTAACTATCTTGGATGTTAAAAAAAAACCTGCTATCAGGTTTTTTTTCTCCTCATTATATAACCAAGGAAGCGGTTTTTTTTTCCCTTAAGGTCCAAAATGAAGAAAAAGGAACTCAACAAATCTGAAAGTTAATACTGTGAAGTTCAAAAGGAGTTTCATGGAGTTCAGAACATTTACAGACATTTACAAGGAGGTGGGTTTCCATCAAAAATCTTTTAGGACATTTGAAATTAGTTTTCTGTACAAATGCAAACCTGTTCAAAGACCAACATGAAAAAGTAAGTTATCCAAATGAGCCAACTGAAGCAAATAAGAGTAAAATACTATAGAAATTGAAAGAAATTAATATCACTCCTCACAGGATTTTCTATAAGTAAGGGTTGTTGCACAGTAATCAGTCCCTCAGGTTAAAATCCAACAATATTTTAGCAACCAATGTCTAGGAGAAAAAAGAGATTTGAAACTAGGGTAGTTACTACTCATGCTCATTTGGACTATTACTTCATGAGATTATTTACTTATTACAGATTTAGGGGATTACAATTTTCAGAATTACCAATTAACATAGCCAAGACAGATGAGAGTTATAATCGTTATACTTCTGGGATGCACCAGATTAAAGCAATCTGGTATAACTTTTCAGATAGAAATCTTATCATAACTTACAACCACCACACTTTTGGAGGCATCCAAGACATGAATGACAGGAGCACTATACCGTGGAGCAATTTTTACAGCTGTATGAGTTCTGTAATAACATAAAAGGAAACCTAAGAAAACAATAACCATATGAAGAAACAGTCAAAAACATCTTAATGTACAAATATGGTTATATTCTGATGGGAAATCTGTAACTCCTTGGCAAATTCATCTTCTCCTTTAAGGAAATGACAGCCAACTTGCACATCACAAAGAGTCAAGAGAAATATATCCATTATAAATATGACTGCAAAATCCTTTTATTTTCAACAAGTTCAACATAATATACTGGAAACTAATCAATATCTAAGCAGCTATATTTATCAGATAAATATTGCCTGCCTGAGCCAGATGACACCTTCTTAGGTGTCTTCCAATTTTGTCATTCTCTGAATCTCCCAGATTCTCTTCTCAAACTACCCAGAATGCTAGCTTTACATATTTTAAAAACTATTATTTCATTTTCAGTGCTGCAAGTGTAATTCTCACTACACAATGGCACAAATTTACATTACACATCTCATAACAAAATCAGGTAGTTAATTCATTATTGACTGCTGTTAGAACAGCCATCTATAACTAGAAGAAATAGTTTGAAACTCTTCTTATAGTTTAGGCCATTACATTTTTTATCTTCAATCTATAACGTATTACAATTCTCCTGGGACCTTTGCGTGAAAATTTAGTTAATGCAGAACACGTATGGCTTAATTCTCAAAGTTGCAAAACCAAGTTCCAATCTTTGCTAAACCAAATGTGTACTTGTACCAAAAATAAAATCTGTTTTATACATCTCTTTTTCAGTGAAGAAATCAATAACTTCTCTGAAACTTAAATTAGGATTCAGGCACTTGATTTTTAGACTTGGTACTTTTAAAATGGCATAAAAAGGGTATAAATAAACATATCTAATAAATACTGATTAAAATAATGTAAAAGTAACATAAAACGGTTAATTTTTGAAATCAGATTCTTTTTTACATAAGCAATTCTATGTATTTATTCCTCTGCCCATAGCAAAACAAACAAACAAAAAAACCTAGCTTACTTGGAAGTAGTTGCTCCTCCAATCAGCAAAGGGATCCTTATTTCTAGTCTTTCCATTTCTTTGGCAACAAATATCATCTCATCCAAAGATGGAGTTATAAGACCAGATAAGCCAATTATATCTATAAATATAAATAGTCAAATATTTCCAACATTTTCTCTATGATTTCAGAATCTATGTTAAACTTTAAGGTAAAATGCCATTCAATTGTTAAATGAAGCCGTGGATCTGACTTAGAACTTTCTCCTAACTTTCTGTAGCTAGAGATATCACCCTGGATATTTAACTCATGTGTAAAATGGGTAGAATTAGAATTTCTAAATATCTCAAACATCTATGGTGAGTACAACACTGTCATCTTTTTAACACCAGATAATTATAACTTTATTCTTCCAGTCATTTTAAAAATGAAAAAAATATTTAAATTTTAACTTAATTTTTTAACCACTAGATATTTTGGTGAAAATTAACATAGAACTTATCCTTAAATAAATAAATAAATCTGAATTCTATAAGCTGGCTACATTTTTACATGGTAAAATAAATTACTGCACTGAAGTTGAGCCAAAATAACCACATCCGCCAATGGACTACTTAATATCAAATCAAAATTTTATCCATTTTTCTGACAAATCCTAATGTATTTTAAGGATTCTGTTTTCAAGAAGAAAGATTGTACCAGTTATCACCTTAGTTTACATTTTCTTAGTGAGCTTAGTGAGAACTTAGTGAGAATTTGAAGATGCACGTTTTTGTAAATATATTCTTGAAACTCCATAAAACTGGACAATACAAATTAAATTAGTGAGTACCTGCTTTATTTTCAAGAGCAGCTTTAAGTATCTTGTCACATGGTGTCATAACTCCCAAATCAATAACTCTGGGGAAGGAAATGGCAGTTTGCTAATCAATTTGTACATATGCTCAATTAATCCATGTCTGTTAATACAACAGATCAATCATCCTGTCAGGAAGCTCAAGAAAACAACATTTGGCTTGTAATCTTCCCTTATACCTGAGTCTTCTTATACAACAACTGCCCCATTCTTAGTTATTACTGCACTTGCTTGAGTTACACTTTCTATTAAGTCCAGTGACTTCTTATTTACCAATAAAGGATAATATTTGTAGCTCAGGGTTGAAATGTCTTATTTCAGAAGAACAGATAAATGAACTTCTTGGGCAGTAAGCATTTCAAGGTAGTTTGCCATATTGCAAATCCTGAGGACTTTGATCTATGAACTGGCTAGCCAATGTCTAGACAAAAATTCCCAAGTTAAAAATATATCTGAATATGCTCAGTTAGGGAGAAATTGAACAGTTTCAAGTTCAATTATGTACTTTGATCAGTTTCTGCAAAATGTTTAAGCTATCCTGTATATCCTTTTAGGCTATCCTTTATATCCTATATATTACTTTAATAATTTATTCCAAAGAGCTCTTGAGACCAAGTTTAAAATACTTGAGGCCAAAATCTTCTGCCTTTGTGGTGATGGAACAGTTAACTGGCCCTTGTTTTTATTACAGTACACAGTACTCTGTAGAATTCATGCAAGTTTAATACATTTACAAAGAAAAAAAATATGTGTGCCCAACTCACTCACAATGACTCAGCTTACAAAAATAAAACCCCAAATACAAAACCCAACAAACCCTCACTGCTCCCCCCCTCCCATAGCAATAATCAAACAAACCACTCCATAACACCCTGGGTGATGCTGGCAAAACTATGTCAGTCTTTACTAAATCTTTTCTTGTGTGAACAGACAAACTTTATATATACCACCTGGTTTTTAGATTTGGTACTTTTTAAACAATATAAATAAACATATCTAATAAATATTGATTAAAACAATCTAAGCTTCCCTCAGAAAGCTAGCACTTTAGCCAAATTATTAAATGTCCCGCTTGCAGGAGACATTTCTAGCCTGTCAAATAAGTACAGTACAAGGAGGTATGTGCAAGATCAAAAGGTTGAGTCTCATTACCTGAAATTATTGCAGCCCAGAACTACTCCTACAATGTTCTTGCCAATATCGTGGACATCACCTTTCACAGTAGCTAACACAATAGTGCCTTGATAAGGATCCTGTAAAAGTTAAGCCATTTTCAGAATTTATGTAGACTTCATTTCTGAGCAATTCCTATCATATGAATGATTGCCTTATTGCAACAACTGTTATGTTCAACTGCTTAAAGCAGAAACAAATCCACATGAATCTCATTTATTTATTTTTTCTGAATAAAAGTTTTACTTCATTCAGCTAAATCATAGGATGGGAATTCTCCAGCGTTCAAAAGAGCCTGCCTCAAACTGCTTTACAACTTGGAAGAAAACCTCAGCTGACCAGACACAAAATAATATTTAACCTACATAAGACAGGATATGACAATAAACAGAAGGATGAAAAAGACTGCTTCAGTGCCCCTATAGCCCAGTTCCCTACATCGGTTGGAGAATCAGTATGATGTAATGGTTAAAAGCGAAAGCTTGGAAAACTAAGTGGACCTGGATATTTGAAAGACCAGTTACTGATCCTTGGGCAGTGGAATTGCTACTGAAATGAAAAGGGTGCAATTTTGAAGGAAAGGCAAGCACAACAATTAGCCTAGGTAGAGAGGATTGTAGTCCTACCTCCTTTGACTATGACAGTAAGGAGGAGTCTCCCTTCTCCCAAATAGTAATCCTTTCTGTTCCTCTCCATTACCAAAAGCTAAGGAAGTGAGTCTTTCACCTCAAAGGCAGCCTGTTTTCTAATGATGTCCTTGGCCCTAGCTTGCAGGACTGGGCACCACTGAGCGTTTGGACAGGTTCTTCTCTCCCTTCTTATAGTCCACAGTGAATGAAGACCAAAAGTGAGAGGAGGAGTGTCTGTGAAACTGATTTGGAACAGAAGTAAAGAGAAGGAATAAGTGAATGACTGATTACAAACAACTGATTTCAAATTATCTGTACATTATATTTATTTGAGCTGGGGTACGAAGTTTGGGTGAGAAATAATCTTTCTTAGAGTGATTAAAAATAAAAATAAAAATATGAATATTTCTGCTATTTTAAGACCCTGTCTTTTCCTTCAACTCTTTGATATAATGAAAATCAATCTACATTTGGTTATGGCAACCATGTTCTTACTATCATGCTGCCACAACCATCATTTTGTAAATATATTGTCCATAGAAACAAAAAAACTGGGGAATTCTTGGTTAGTAGTTAAAGAAGATGTAGACAAACTATATGCCACCTATTTTGGTTTGACTGTGACTCCCACCACTTCAATCACAATACAAGTTAAAGACTGTAAAATTATAGTGCAAGCCATCATAAGAATAGCAGATTGTCAACTCCAGATTGACTAGACTTGAAAACATTGGATTGAAATGCTCACTTAGGCTTGTCGTTATGTCTCAGCCTAATTGTCTTTGATTAAGACAGAAATGAGACCTAAGAGCACCATATATAAATATCTTTCAAAATATCTTTCCCTAGCAAGGAATCACCTTGCGTCTTAGGCAGTTTGCTGCAACTCACAGACTACAAAGTGAAAAATATGGTTGTTTCTTCAATCCATTAATTTGATTCTTATGAAAATAAAATTTAACAATATTATCATCGTGGGAGTCAGCTTTTCTGAATACAAAACATAGGGGTCTTTAAAAAAATCACTTTTGTCAAAATAACAGAACATTCCTCATGGCTTCAGTAAAGGAACTATTTGTAAACAGGGATCTATCAGAAGCACAAATGACTGTTATTCAATAAAAAGAAGTAGATCAGAACATTGTAGCACAGCCTTCTCCAACCTGGTGCTTTCTAAATATGCTGGAACCGCAACTCCCTAAATTCTTAGCCATAATGGAAGCAAGCAGCATTTTCTCTCCTGAAGCGCCTACGGTACTTCTAGGATCCTCTACTGATTTCTTCAGTGAATACTTTCATATTAATGTTTACATATTATATTAATTTCTTCAAGCCAAAAGCATTTCACTAATCTATACATGATAGTGGCATATCCATGGTTTTAAATTTGTTTCTTCTTATTGATGAAAAGCAGTAAGTGCTGGGGAGACAGTTTAAAAAAAGAAACAGAAGCACACACATAAATCTTTGCTTCTTTTAGCATACCATATTTTGCTAATATTGGCATGTTTTTTTTCTCAAATTGAGCCCTTGTGTTCAAACAGATAGGAATTCTGGGATGAGATTCATGAAAAAAGTCACAATGTCTGTATAACTATGGCTCTTTAAGGCTGTAACCTACCCACCCACCCCCAATATTTATCCTGATTACAGCATAGCTCATTTTCCAAACAAACAGGTATGTAACCCAGAGGTATCCAGGGGGAGAAATCAACAGCATACAGCAGGCATGCACAACCAGGTTCTCAAAGCTCTGCTCCTTTTAAATAGCTGTTGCATACATCGCATGAACTTAAAAATATTAAGACCTCAGTCCTGGCTGCCATCTTGAAGCTGTTATCTTCCCTTACAGATAGCTCTGCTGGCAACCTTATTACCCCTTCTTATTATTATTATCCATCATTAATGTAAACAAAAGCTTTGATGCCTGGAGGTTTCTGTGTTACTATAATGCTTAACGTTTTCTGTCTTCTTAAAATGTAGCAGAATTTGGGGAGAATGAGCATCCAGAATATTCCAAGGTTCAGCATAATTATGCATTACACTCATGAAAGCCTGCGTGACTGGAGCCGAAGGACATGCTCATTTAATCAAAGGGGAGGGAGGAGTCACAGTGGAATGGTCAAACAATAATCACAGGCCTAATTGCTAGGGGAAATCCTAAAACTGATGGGAGTGGGAAGGGGGGGGGGAGAGAATGGGCT
>JANHFT010009926.1:17946-30456 GCA_032467955.1 Pseudoxenodon macrops | reverse complement strand
TTTAATATGGTATAAAGAAGAAATAGGGAATAGATGTGAGAAATGTAATGTGATTGCATTAGATTTATAGGGGTTGTCAAATATCATGATTATGTATGAAAAGAAAATTTGAAAAGAAAGTGAAGGAGGAGGAGGGCCGAAACGGTGAAGAAAAGAAGAAAATTGGAGTTAAATAAGGTGTAATGAGGTATAAAAGAAGAGGTGGGAAACACTTTGCTCATAAAGAATAGGTGAAAGGAGGAATGTAAAAATGCAGGTGATTAGGAAAAAAGATAAAATAGAATAAATAGAGAGAAATGATTTAAACTGAAGATGATTACCATCAATAAAATTGATGTGATTGATTTGTTAATTTGAGTTAACTTGATGGAGAAATGGAATTAATAATGGAACAAATATGAGGCTATATATGTTATGTAGTTGTAAAAATATGAATATGTACTCTGACAGCAGAATTTGTAAGTTGTGTATGTGGGTGGCATAAAGATTTAAAATTAAAAAACTATTTTAAAAAATAATAAGTTGAGCACTACCTGTATTGCATATCATTTGCACAATTGGCTTGTATCGTTCAGCTTTGTTTGAACAGTTATCACACTACAAACCTTCTCAACTGCAAAGCACAGTTCTCTCTTTCTCTGTTTAAAAGCCAACCTAATCTGCAAGAGGCTGTCACATTGTTGCAATGACATGCCTTTTAACCTAGTTCTAAGCGTTTGCTGCTGTTGTGTGTAAAATGTAGACAGGATCGTTCTGGATTGCTTTGGTTGCTTGTAGGTTCTACCAAGTTATGGACATTCATAGGGGAATATGATGTAAATTCCTCCCCTTCTGTATGCATGAGGCATACAAATTTGCAAGGATTAGTGGTTGCACCAATCACATATTTTTTAATGCCTCTGTTGCAACTCCTCCTGGGTCACAATAACCCAGACTAAGCTATCAGGAGTAGCTGATTGAAAAGCCTATTAAAAATACCAAGCAGCTACCCAGGTTTTTTTTGGGGTGTGTGTCAAATGACCCCTTTTGAAATACAACTTCTTCAGAGATATGTTTTAAATCAGAGGTGTCAAACTCGCCACGTCACATTGCAGTTAGGTGATGTTTTGTGCCTTTTCCCCCATTTGTGGAGCTGGGGCGGGCGTGGCCTGTGCGTGACGCATCCAGCCTGCAGGCTGCCAGTTTGACACCCGTTTTAAACTGTAGCTTTGGAATGGAGATAGGATTAATAGTTGCTTTTTGTTCAGGAATTACTAAAAGAGTAAGCCAGTTCATATCAAGGGGGGGGGGCAGACCATTTCTGAGCTTATGTATGTTTAAAAGTACTGCCAAAGAAAACACTAGCTTTACTGCAATTTCAAACACATTACAATGAGGTTAAAAACAAATACAGACAGTTCTTGAACATTATTGACACTGTAGAAGATCTGCAGCCACATTCAAATTATTATGATGGTTAATAGAAAACTAGAAGGGTCAATAGGAGCTTTCCTCTAATAATTAATGCAGAGCAAATAGCATGATGTAACTCATGTACTTCCCCAAAGCTTCTTACTGACCACTATAGCAAATAAAAGCTGAATTAGATGGATCCTGGGTCTGATGTGCTCCATGTGAGTACTACTACATCAAGATGGAAAATCAAGTTCCACTTACCAAGTTTGTACTGAGGTGAAAAAGCAACCAAAGAATCTAGGACCAAATGATAGAAACTTCTGTTATTGTCTGGGCATGTGACACAGCTTTTTCATACTTTTCTAGAAGAATGGACAACTTTCTTCTGCTTTATAGCCTAAAGTCCTGATTTAAAGGAATCAAGATTTTATTGGAAAGCTGCCTCTTCCTTATTCCAAGAATTGTGATTTGGCCATAGGATTTATCTTCTGAAAGTCACTTTAATGGACACAGGACATTCTAAGTTGCCTATAGAATGCTGACTGTGGAATTCTGAGAATTGAAGTCTACACACCTTAAAGTTGGCGGGTTTGAAAGACACTACTCTAGAAATATAACAGAAACAGGAAGTTCTTAGTGTTAATGTTGATAATTTCATTTTACATTCTATTTTTGTGGAAACTAATTTAAATAATGCTGGAAAACTTGAAACATCTCACTGCCTAGAAGTACCTAAACTAAGCATCATGCTGGCTGAGAAGTCCAAGTTGTAATTCCAACATATTGTAGATTACCAGGCTGGGGAAAGCCAGCATAATATTTGGAAGATCTCTATTATCACAGCTACATGTTCACATTATTTGGACTTCATCCTTATTGTATTACAAATGTATAAGCTTCACCTGTTTGATACATGACTGTAATACAATGGGTTACAAGATTTTATAAATCTGAAAAAATACATAGTGCTTGTAGTTGAAGATCTGTGAGATTAATTTGCTAATTATGCCAGAGTTCATTTTAAGTCTTTTTTATGAAATAATACAATTTGGGTATTTCCCCTAATCTATAATGTAGACAAAAGTACACAGTACACTTGTAAAAGTCAATAACCGAACTCTGAACATAGTGATCTTCAACCTTTATTTCCTCTGTGAGCAGAGATTTTCCTGATACCATCTGGTGTCATTGTTTTTCATCTCAACTATCTCTTTAGTTTCTCAAAATTTGTCATTGAGTGAGATATATAATGCTTACTTATTAAACATTGGAAGGTTTTTTGCAGTTTACTTGGTATAGCTTAGCCTGTTCCCACAGGGATAGTTGAACTTTTCCACTGATAACCTAACAAGGAAAGATCTAATATTAACAAAAGGCATCAAACTTTCATTTTGCCTTGGAAAGCAGGGATTTGATCTGCAAACATGAGAAAGACAAAAGGGGAAACACGTCTGCTTCTTTAGTGCCATATTCAAATATCAGATCTTCATATTAAATTTGAAAATTGGCAACTGTTCACCCACATTGCCTCTCCCCAATATTCTGCCACTGGGATGGGGGGAAGAGGGAGAAAAGAACCATTACAGATACTTGTAATTGAGTTACAATTACAATTGGAACTAGAATTTCCATTATAATCAAAGTGGTTGTTAAGTGAGTAATGTCCAATTTTACCTTTTTTGCCATAATTAAGAAAATCCCTGTAATAGTTAAGTGGATCATGTGGTCATTAAGTGAATCTGGCTCCCTCATTGACTTGCTTGTTAGAAACTGGCTGGGAAGGCCATCAATGGTGAATAAATGACCCTGGGCTGTTGCAATAATTATAAATGCATGCTGGTTGCCAAGAGTGGTAATGCTGCAACAGTTTTAAGTGCAAGGATCAGTTGTAAGTCACTTTTTTCATTGCCACTGGAACTTTGAACAATTGCTAAATGAAAGGTTGCATGTTAAGGACTGCCTATTCTTATATTCTCTTGCCATGGTACAGTAGAAAATGGATACAATTAGAGGAAATAGGTCTTTACTCTCCTTCCAGTGTGGTGTTGGCTGAATAATTATTTCCATCACTTCTATTCCTCCATTTGATGTTTTCCACCAACTCTGTCTCCTTCCCTTGCTTCTTGTGCAGGTGCCCTTATTTGGGATGAAGCAGCTCTTATTGGGGGGAAGGACAATCATCTCAAGTGCTGCTTCTTCAATGGCAGGGAAGCTGCCCATGGCTTGACTGCAGAAGTTCCTGATGAAAAGCCGCTTCAGTCCTTACCCCATCCCAGGTTCAGCAGTGCAAATGGGCCTAAACTGTATATGCAGGGCTGTTACACATGTGTACAATTATCCAAGTACTGATTTGCTAAAGTTTCAGGAAGGGATCTATTCTATACGGTAAGTGATGTAAAATTCCATATATGGCAGCATGACATAATGATGCAGCCATAACTGCTGTGAGGGATTAAGGGAAGACAGATAATATATGATAATATATAAGTGATGGCGAACCTTGTTGGGTGGCAAAAATGGCAGTGCGTCTCCGCTATTGTGCACACATGTGCCAGTACCCATAATGCAACACGCCCCCCACACACATGTGCTCGCAACCCCCCCGCACGCGCACCGCACTGCACATGTGCCCCATTCAGAATTTGCTTGATAAAAATTGCAGAGGTGCAAAGTTAACTGCAGGCTGCACAGTGTTCCCGCTTGACCCCCACCAGGCCTGCTGCCAGCCAAGCCAGGGAAGAACCAGGTGGCCACCCAGCCAGCAAATGCTGCCCCATGCGCCTGACCTGGCTCCCAGCATTCTTTGTGCACAGTCCCGCTACCCAAGAAAAGCAGCAGCGGCTGCAGGGGGAAGGGCAAGAGCTACCAGCCAGGTCAGGCGCACCTCATCCTCTTCTCAGGCTTCCCTCACGCACCCTATCTTCTTCTTATCTGCCTTTGCCACTGCTGCTGCTGCTTCTACGAGCACACATGCACCTGGCCGCTGGCCAGTTTACTCGCCTGCCTGCCTGCCTTCCTAAACCACGGTTGCTGCAGAGAGACCGGGATCCGAAAGGCAGGAGGGCTTGGGCATAGCCTTTCCTTCCTCCTCCATCTGCACCAGGTGCTCACCGGAGCCTTTCGGATCGCGCTCTCCTTGCAACAACCGTGGTGCAGGCATGCAGGCAAGCGAGCTGGCAAGGCACATGTGCGCTCATGGAAGCAGCAGCAGCAGCGAAGGTGGATAAGAAGATAGGGCGCGCAAGGAAAGCCCAAGAGGAGGGCGAGGTGCGCATGAGCTGGGGTGGTGGGGCTGCGTACAAGGAACCCTGGGAACTGAATCAAGCACACAGGGGAGCATTTGCTGGCTGGGTGGCTGCCTGCCCCACCCGCTACTCCTTCCTTGCCTCAGCTCTTTGCACCTCCACCATTTTTATAAAGCTCCCCCCCTGAAAAAAACCCAGACCCCAACGAACACCCTTTTCAGCCAAATAGAGTTTGCCTGTCACTCCCTCGCAGACCGACTCAAGCCCTGTTGGCGTCCCAGCCCCTTACTTTTGGCGTGCCTTCACAGCTGCTCTGCTGGGTCCTTTTGACTCTGGTGCCAGGAAACAGCTGACATCGCCTCGCTTCATCCCTCTGGCGGGGCAGCCAGGCTCAGGCACTCCGTCGCTCAGCATATGCTGAGCACATGCGCGCAGCTTTTGGAAGAGGCTTTCCTGAACCCTGAGGAGGGTGAAAACAGCCTACCCAATCCGGAAGGCCGAAAATCAGATGGCCAGCCCGTGCATGCGCGCTGGAGCTGGCATAGAGCAATGCCTCGCATGCCCTCAGATATGGCTCCACATGCCACCTGTGGCATGCGTGCCATAGGTTTGCCATCACGGATATATATCATTCTGATAAATTCAAATAATTCATGTTCTCTTTTCAGTCTTTTCCAATGTCTAACAAAGTACATTGTGTACAAAACTCATGCTATTAAATAAGTCAGACTTTTCCCCAATTTTATTCAATATGTCACTCTTAGAACTCCGTAGCTTTGGTTTGCAGTTTGCAATGCTCTTTACTGCAAAAGTCATCCTATCTCACAATTACAGAGTCACATCGGTGGGAGACTTTGTTTCCTTGCAATATGGCTATACACACACACTCTACACCATGAACTGTGGTTAAACCTCCAAAATGCCATGTTCGTCCACGCTATGCCAAAATAAGCAAATAGTTTATGGTTCAAGAAATCCAGAACATAAGTCAGTTGTGAGGCTTCAGATCTCTGCTGCAAAAATCCAGATGCCCACTCCCCAGTTATAGATCATGTAGGGACCCAGTGGGATTTTGAAACCAGGTTAAACAGTAGCCTGAGCTTTCTAATGAGACAGCCAAGAGATTTAGTTTTGTAACTGCACATTTTTAAGGCCCATCCCATACTTCAGCCCACTACATCAACAGAGGCCGAATATAATGTAGGCCAGCTCTACAAAAATTGTCAAGGCCGGTTCTACAAAACTGCCGAAGTATCCTTTCAACTAAGGGCATTTGTGTTGCAATCTTGGAATTATTTTTGAGGAGAGACCTGAATAGGCGCGTTAAGTTTGCTTGGGCAACGATTTCAAGGGCATTTCTCCTCAGCATTTCTCAACTAATATCGTTCTTCCTCGGGATGAAAAACGGAGCCGAGAAAGGGAAAAGCCCTTCCACCACCTTTCCTATGGGGCAGAGGTGGTGAACTATGGCCCCTTTATGACTTGGGGATTTCTTCCCAACTTCCACAAGGGCCGCAGCTTCCACAGCTCTGCTTATTAAGGGCTGCTCGCGTTGGGGAATCAAGAGGCCAGAAGGCGGGAGGGAGGAGCAACGTCTTCTTTGGACTCCGCCCCCCTCCGCGGGCCTAGTGGGTTGTCCGCCGCCGGTCCGCCTTTATTGGGTTTTTCTCGCTCCTGGGCTTTTTATGCGAAGACGCCTTCACGACAGCTGCAGCAGCCATGGTGCTCAACGCGGTCCTGAAGAAGCTGGGCGACAAAAGGGTGGTGCTGGCAAGCGGCTCTCTGCGCAGGCAGGAGATCCTAAATAACGCGGTGAGTGGGTTTAATTCGTTTATAACGGCCCTGCCTGCGCCGGGTTGGTGGGCTCTGAAGGATTTCTTGCACTTCTTAAAAATTAAAAAATAAAACAAACCAGATCTACAGCAGAGCTGTTACGCTTTTTAAGAACTACATAAAGGAGCCATTGCTCCCCACCTCTATCCTATAGGCAGGATGGTGGGAGGGCTTTTTCCCTTTCGTGGGTCCGTCGGTCCCGTTTTTCGTCCCGAGGAAGGAGGACATTAATTGAGAAATGCTGAGGAAAAACTCCCTTGAAATACTTGACCAAGGAATCTTACGGGCTTATTCAGGTTTCTGCTTAAAAAGAATTCAAAGATTGCAACACAAGTGCCCTTACTGGAAAGGGTACTTTGGCAGTTTTGTAGAACCGGACTTGACAATTTTCTGAAACACGACTACATTATATTCTGCCTCTGCTGATATCGTGGGCTGAACTATGGGATGAGGCTTACAAACCTGCAATTACAAAACCAAACCGGTGCAAAAACCGTAGGAGATTTTGTGCATACTCCTCCCCCCCCCCAGTATAAGTTTTCTTTTTCCCCTAAAGGATCTAATGGAAGTTCAGAATAAGGAACACTTTAGTTTTAAGTAATTGTATCCGTGAATAGCACATCTGTGAAAGGAGGACCATACACATAGACATTACGGCATCGTATGGAATTCATCAGATGTAGCTGTAGACATCAATATAACGGGATGTAAAAAATTAATGCAGAATAATGCTCCCACTTGCTGTTCTCATAAGTATGGGACACATCTGAGATCTGAGGGATTGTCCTCTTTGGCATACAGTAATCAGAAGTGCACTGTATTAACTTTATTTCCGGTTGTAGGATTCGCAAAAAGATTTGGAAACTGGACACGGCAATAGATAAACTTTTGATTTCATTTCAAAAATGCGCATGATGCAAGTGAATCTGCCTTTCCCATTGAGTTTGCTTGTCAGAAGGTTGCAAAAGGTGATCACGTAACCCCGGGACACCACAACCGTCATAAACATGAATCAGTTGCCAAGCATCTGAATTTTGATCATGTGACCATGGGGATACTGCAAGTCATAAGCGTGAAAAATGGTCATAAGTCACTTTTCAGTGCCATTGTAAATTTGATCGGTAATTAAATAAATGTTGTAAATCGAGGCCTGCCTGTACCTTTGTGACATGTATAAAGAATATACCCCATCAAATCAACTTATTGATTATATTTAAAAGAGTCGTTCAAGAAAAGAAATATACGTCGCAATGGCATCTGCACTGTTACTGCTACACATGAGAACACAGATTCTGAAACTAGTCATGCATAATGGTTATTAACGTTCTTTGTTTTTGTATTCTGTTTTGTATTCTGTATTCTGATATGGCTTACTGTGTAATCAATAAAATTTAGTCTGTATAGTAAATTTACAGTCATACAGACCCATGTAGGGCTATGTTCTGCCCTAAAACTTTTAATAGTACTGGACATAAACTATTACAGTAATTAACTGTTATGGATGTTTAGGCACATAAAATCCTCATGTTATGTACCACAGTCATTGCTTCAGCATAAAAAAGCACAAACAAATGGAATGATTAGAAATGACGGCTAACTATTATAGTAGCACAAAAAAACTACAATAAATGGGCTTTTGAATTAATATTTATTAATATTTATCTAACTGTCCAGGTGACTCTTGATGGTTTACAAATAAAATATTTTAAAAATAATAAATATTTTCATTTAGCTAAATTTAAACATAGATTGAACAGGGAAGAAGCTGTTATGTAAAATTCCATCTGTCATGTGAAATTCAAGTCAGCAGTTTGTTAAACTTACTAAGGAACAGAAAGAACATTGTGCAGACTTAGAATATGTATTCACAGGCTCTGCTTTCCACTTTTTTATAAAGTTTTTTAATAAGTAGTAAAAAAAACAAATTAAGCTAAAAGAAAAATATTCAGAAATTACAGAAAAAAGTAGAAAAAACGACACAATATAGTAAACAAAAAGAAAAGTATAAAAGGAAATGAATGACACAACAATTATAAATAATGTTAGTAACTTATCACTTATCTTAAAATACAATAACTTATCTTTTCCTCATGTCATCTTTTTAATAAAGTTTTACTAAAAAATAAAATAGCAATAAAAATAATTTTAAAATTGCTTTTAAAATAGAAAAAGCAAATAACAAAAGGAACAAAATTCAAAAATATGTACATTATAAAAATACATAATAAGAGCTTAAAAATAAGTGGAAAAATACAAAAAAACGTTCCTTAAGGCTTACCACCAGATATCTAATTTAACCTTGGTCAAATAAGTCAAATTGTATTCCTTGTTTTACTTGATCTTTAATCGCTTCAAGTACTGTCTGAAACTTGATTTCATTTTTTTGGTCCCTTTTCATAAAATACTTCAAAAGTTTAACAACGTTCTTTTATAAATCAAATATAGAAAAGATTTATCCAGAGTCTTCTTTTTGTTTGTTATTTGTGTATCCCATGTCCATTGGTCACAAATATCCTTCAAAACCTCTGCTTCTGAAGTATTTTGATCCATTCTGTATTAGTAAATCAAAATTAAATATTCTTCTCCTTTAATTATAATTTTAATTCCCCAAATCCTTCTAGCAACCAGCCTTCAAAGTCCCATTCTATTATGCTTTTTAAAAGAATTCAAAATTTGTATTTTCCCACACGAAGGTTTCTTGTAATTAATTTCAAAATCTTACTTCAACTCCACCTGGACATTTAGTCTATTTGTAACTGTCCAAAATGAATGTTCTAATCACCCTTTTGCTGTTTATTTTTAAAAGTTTTATATTTTTTGTAAAACTGAGGATAAAATATTGTAGGATTATCTCCATAGCTCTCAGGAGAAGCCTAGGTCCAAGCTGAAGTAATCTCAGCAAGTAAAAAAGCTTAATGTGAAAGCTGGCGATGTATTGTCAAATTCTATTTTAAGAAGTCTAGTAGTAATACTTATTCTGATTAACAAATTTATTAAAAGGCATAAGCTTTTGTGAGCCACATCTTATTGTAATACAGTTTGTTAGCTGAAGAAGTGCTATCAGACTCCTCAGATTTTTTTGCCACCGTAAACGAACATAGATCTCTTTTATAAAGATTGCATGGTTTAGATAAGGTCCATCTTTTCTTCCCACTCTTTGCTTTAGTTATCTTGCTGATAAAGAATTTTGGCCTAATAATCATATTAGTGTGGTATATTCTATGTTTTCTTAAAGAAAACACCACACAGCTACTTTTGCTGCTTATATTTCACTCAGTATGCTGAGTTCACCAGTATTTAAGAAATCATTGTGAATTCATAAGGTGGATAAGAATTCTCGTGTTTGTAACTGAATTCAAAGGAGATAAGCAACTAACTAATAGTTCAGGTTTCTAGCTAGTCAATTGTTTATTTTTTCAATATCTTCTATATATAATTAGTGAAATAGTTTCCTCCTAAAACCTTAAACGTTTACTTTATTAATAAGCATTAATAAGTCTTTAAGCATGATGAAGATATGATTTAGCAAGAAGGCGGCTTTATCATAATATTCCTTCGTTTTTAAAGACCCACCAGAACATTTTGTTAACTGTTATAGCTCACTCAGTCTTTCAATTTCAGCACCCTTACTTTCTGAGAGATAATATTAAGTTCTGCCAGCAGAGTAGAAAGATGAAATAGGGAAAGTTAGTGTACTATATTCTCTTGTTACACCTGTGATGCTAGATATTCCAGATTGTAGTGTGCAGTTCTAAAGAGGATAATTTTAAGTAGCTTTTAATCACCAAGGTCTTGGTGATTGCAGCCTATGAAATATAAATCTTGCATGATTCCACCCACCATAGATTAATGTATTCTTTCTGTTTAACAGGGTCTCCAGTTTGAAGTTGTTCCGTCATGGTTCAAAGAAACACTTGAGAAGTCAACTTTTTCAGCCCCGTATCAATATGCAGTAGAAACTGCAAAACAGAAGGCACTTGAAGTGGCATATAGAATGCATGTGGTGAGCCTATTTTCATATTAAGGGTATTTTTATTTTATTTTATTGATAGCTGCGGTTTGTTTCTTGCTTTGATATATACCGTATTTTTCGGACTATAAGACGCACGTCCGTTTTTCGCAAAAATGGGGTGCGCAGAGGGTTTGGGAGGCTTGCAGAGTGTTTCTGTGGGCTGGGGGGAAGGCAAAAACTTCCCCGTTTTTGCAAAAAATGGCCCATTTTTCACCTGGCTTTTACGAAAAATGGGGTGCGCAGAAGATTTGGGAGGTTTGCAGAGTGTTTCTGTGGGCTGAGGAAGGCAAAAACGCCAGTTTTTGTGAAAAACAGCCTGTTTTTTGTCCGTTTTTCCCAAAAACTGAGGTGTTTTTGCCTTCCCCCAGCATTCAGAAGCAGTCTGCAGGCCTCCCAAATGGGTCTATCAAATTTTATTCAGGGCCGCATCAGGGTTGTGTTTGACCTCAGACCACCAGGGGCATGGCCATGGTGGGCATGTCACAGGACTCGTGTCGGGGGCACCTGTGGTGGCAAAGTGCTAAGGCAGGACTTCCCTGACTCCCTCACTCTCATTATAATCTATCTCTTTCCTTCCTTCTCCTTTTTTCTTCCTTCCTCTCTTTCCTTATTTCCTTCCTTGCTCTCTTCTCTTCTCACCTTTTTTTTTCTTTGTTTTTCCTCTTTCCCTTTCTCTTTTCCTGTTCCTTCTTGCATGCACACATGCAAAAGGGGAAACATTTCTCCTTTTGTTGTGTTTTTAGTTTGTTTTGATAGCCCTGTGCCAGAGAAAATGGGGCATGTGCAGCCTCCTGAGCTCCATTTTCTCTGGGAAAGGGCTGCAGGAGGCCATCACGGGATGCAGGGAGGCTGTGTAGGGTCCCCCGAGCTCTGTATTTGCTGGCAGATGTACTGTAGACCGGTCCTTTGCTGTTTCCAGGCTAACCCTAATGCCAGATCTAAGCACCCCGCGGGCCTAATCCAGCCTGCAGGTCTTGAGTTTAACACCCCTGACTTAACATGCTTAATTTTGTCCATAAGAAAATTGAATGTTTATAGCCAAGGAAGCTATTGTTCACCATCATTATGTTACCGTGTTTCCCCGAAAATAAGACAGTTTTTGTTTTCTTTTGACCCATGAAAGAAGCACTTGGCCTTATTTTCGGGGAGGTCTTATTATTTTTGAGTTGCAGGAGGCAGTGAGCATGGTCACCTCATGGGTGCTGCTGTGTTTTGGGAAGGGCTTATTTTAGCACATGCTCTCAAAAGCCTGATTGGTCTTATTATCTGGGAAGGTCTTATTTTCAGAGAAACAGGGTATTAGTGCAAAATATATTTGGCAGCCTGGAACCTGTGGATAAAACATTCAACTTGGAACAGGAATAATGAGCTCAAATACCTGGAAGAGTTTAAGATATTGAGCCAGGATGAGGCCAAATCAACATTCAATACATATTGTTCATTGTCACAGAGTGGCTCACCAGATTAATTCAGAAATATCTGAATTATGATAAGAGGATGATAGCCCTCTTCCTTTGGAACTTTTTAATGATTAAAGCCTACTTTATCTTTGTTTCTGGGATTAATATTTAGTCTTTGACCTATCATCCATGAATTAATGTAATACTCTTTTAAAACATTTAAGTAGTAATCACCATATCAGATAGCAGAAAATTGCATAATAAGGACATCCTCCTTATTCACTACATGAATCTTCTCATTTGGATTTTCATTGGATGAATTGTAATAGTGTGAGACAAAGATTTCTGTATGCCCATATTTCTTCTGAAAAGACTTCATAAGAAAATATATGCCATCCAGACTTCTAAAATTACAGAAAATCAGCTAGTTTATTCTCTCCCCTTGCTTCCCACCCTCCACTAAAGGCCAATCAAGTGCCTTATAACAGAATTGTAAGAGACCTTGGAGGTCTTCTACTCCAAGCCCCTACTTAGGCAGGAAAGCGTAGACCACTTCAGACAAATGGTTATCCAATATCTTCTTTAAAACTTCCAGTGTTGGAGCATTCACAACTTCTGGAGGCAA
>JANHFT010009926.1:0-17846 GCA_032467955.1 Pseudoxenodon macrops | reverse complement strand
TTCACTATTGAATTTCATTTTGTTAGATAGTGCCCAATGTTCAAGTCTATCAAGATCCTTCTGTAGCTTAAGCCTATCTTCTGGAGTGTTGGCTATTCCTGCCAGCTTGGTGTCACTTGCAAATTTGATGAGTTCCCCATCTATCCCCTCGTCCAAGTAATTGATGAAGATGTTGAAGAGTACTGGGCCTAAAGCAGAGCCTTGGGGTACTCCACTGCATACGTCCCTCCATGTAGATGCAGTTCCATTGAGAACTACATTTACAAGTATCCATCCTCTCACATTTGATCTTTTATTAATGACTGCATTTGGATGAAATCAAGATTGCTTTTATTGAATTAAGGTTGCTTTTTCTGCTTTATTTGACATCTGTTAACATTCAAGTTTATAGGAGCATTGATATGTTGTCATGGAGAAAATTTAATAAAATAAACAGATATTTTATGTTTTATTTTTATTTTCTTTCAGAAACATCTTCAAACACCAGATATTGTTATTGGAGCAGACACTATAGTGGTGAGTATATGTATGCTGACAAAGTTTAGGTTAATAGTAGTTGCATAGGTCTGTTGTATTCCTGGATCCATACACATAATAGAAATTTAAAATATCAGTTTTGTCTATCTAATATTGATATTTTTAATTTATTATAACGGGGCTAGTTTAGTATGGGAAATGGGTAATCATTTTACATAAACACAGTCTGAGAATGAAAGATGCTGCAAGTGTGGTAAGGCAACTTTTTTTGAAAACCAGTTTAGACAGATTTGGAAAGAACACTTCTCAGCATTTTTCATTTTCCTGAATGAAAAGGGCATGAGTAAAATGAAAGAAAGGCCAAACAGTGCAGTTTCCTGTTTTGTGAAATAAATGTTTTGTGAACAATTAAAGTTAACAGTCTTTTTTTCTGTATGGTTTCTCACTTTCCTTGGAAACAGTTTACACTTTTATGTCATTCATTTGAATTGTAATGTACTGATGTTGAGAATGAGGAGAATATATGCAATATATACTAGAAGATATATTAAGCTAGCTATCAAAAATGTGCTGAAACCAATGTGTCCTTTGATTTCTTCATTATGTTTTCATTCAGAAAATTCCAGCACCACAAGCTTTTTGTGAACTTGTGCTGTGGCACTTGTCCTAAAGAGAGCCACTTTATCTAAAAGAAAAAAACACATGTGTGTTTGGAAAAGGCCAGGTCAGAAAGGGATAAAACCCCTTTTTTGCTGCTGCTGCTCATGAATGTCAATAATATCTGGATATTAATATCCTTAATAGTATTTCTGGCTTTTGTTAACATGCTTCATTCTATATGATTTGGTTGACTTTTTGGGTTATGACTATTTTAGTTTTAGTGTTCATATCTTTGTAGAAAGGCAAATGTCTGAGTATTTGTTCTGCTTGCAAAATACACGCAGACTGAATTTTTAATTAATAGAACAATTCTGTCAAGTATGAGATAAAGCATTATCCAGTTGTATAGATAAATATAATTGTAAGAAGAACTATAAATCAGCATACATGTTAAGGATACCATAAAACTAAAGGAAAAATGTTTTAATATATAAATTATTTATTATATGAGCTACGGCTGCAAAGGAAATTATTTTGATACACCTAAGAGATACTTACTCACAATTAACTACTCAATGTACATTGTTTTATCTTCTTTCTAACAAGTACTAGATACATAATTTATTTCTATATAAAAAGTATAGACACATTATTCCAAATTTTATTTAGAACCTAATGGCTGCAAATTTTGAAGCTCTTATTCCTGGATAATTTCATAATATTTTTAGCTGACTGAGCTATACATACCAGTAGTAATATGTATACTTTTCCATTTCAGACTATAGAAGAACAAATTTTGGAAAAACCAGTGGACAAGCAGGATGCCTATAATATGCTTTCCAGGTATATGCTTTAAAATTAATAAAAAAGCAAATAATGCTTTTATCTAGGCCTGGCCATTTGCAGTGCATTAGTTTTATACCAGCCTTTTATAGATTAAAAAAACCATTTTTTTTGTTAAAATATTATTAGTATGAGAGAAATCTAAACAGTGTAGGATAGTACACTAGACTTTGATTTCTAATCTCTTATGTGGCATATTTTTACTAATGTATTTCTATTTGTTTTTATACTTTTTAATTTTAATTTTAGATATTCAATGTATTATTGACAGAACTGTGTTGGATTTGAAGGATTTTATGCTATTATACCAATGTGCTACATCATTTCCAAGAGTTGAATCCTTTTTGTTTTTGTTTAGTCTGGAAAAAATCTACCATTACTTAGACCAGCATTTCTCAATTTCAGCAATATTAACAAGTGTGGAATTCAAGTCCTAAAATTCCCCAGCTGTCATGCTTGGGACTTAAAGTCCACACATTTTTAATTACAAGATTGAAAACACTAATTTAGACCATAATTTAGCAAGCTGCCAGTCTGTCTGGATAGATAATGGAATTCTTCATTGGCCAAATGTAATTGGACACAAAAGGAATTTATCTACAGTACATAGACTTTCAGTGTACATACAAACAATAAGTGATAGGTCAGAGATTATAAATCATAGCTACAATAATTACTCATTAATCATAAGATATAAACAACAAGTGATATATCATAAGATAGCAATAGGAGAAGGTAATAGGAAATATGAGAAGATGAGAAAGATAAGAAATGAGGAGATGAGAAAGTGAGAAGGATAATAGCAATACAGCCCTACTACATGGGTACATATCTTTAGGTCTATACGCAAATATTGTGTTGTATTTATGTATAGATAAATGTCATAATGTACATAATGTACATAATGACATTTATACATACATACTGTACATACATACATACATAAATACGTTTGTATATATATATACAGTGAGAGAAAGAGAGAGAAGCCTTAAACCATAATATGTGAGAATGCATTACCAAATTTTATCAAAATGATGGCAAACTAATTTTCTATCCTTTTTAATAGGTTAAGTGGCAAAGAACATAGTGTCTTCACAGGTGTTGCAATTGTTCACTGCAGTAGTAAAGGTAATATAAGATATATGTGTCAGATCAATTTTCATTATTTGTACAGTTGTCCACTCATTAAGTATCACCCTGAGTCTGGAGATTTCAGGAATTAAGATGATCTCTATTCAATTGAAGTTCTGAAACTTTAATCCTTGGTTTTTGGACATATATTATACCTTTCTTCCAGGAGTTCAAGGTGGTTTAGAACAGCTTTACTTCCCATTTTTAAAAATGCTACATTGCAAGCATCAAAAAACCAACAGATACATGACTTTTTCTAAATGGCATTACTAGGATTACTTGACATTCTCTGTAAAACCCAAGAGAAAAGGCCAACTGTCCTAGCATTTTGACTTGGGTATAAATATATCCATGTTCTATATGACATTCATCATGTGATACTTCTTTGTTAGGGAGATATATTTCCTTGTCATTTTTTTTTCATAGCTAAAAAGCCCCAAGTAAACAGAACTGTGCATATGTATTCCAGATGTAGACATCCCTTGGATTGTTTTAACAATATTGCACTGCTGACAGTTTTATTTTCAGTACCTTTTCTAATAATTCCTAGCATGGAATCTTTTTTATAAGTAGTATCTAGATATTATGATATACAAGTAAATCAATGAATACATAATGAGATATTCATTCTGATACAGTTATCTTTTCTTTAGTTAATTAAGCTCAATGCAAGCCTCATCTGATGGCGCAGTGGTTAGAATGCAGTACTGCAGGCTATTTCTGACTGCCGGCTGCCAGGAGTTCTGCAGTTTGAGTCTCACCAGCTCAAGGTTGACTCACCCTTTCATCCTTCCAATGTTGGTAAAATGAGGACCCAGATTGTTGGGGCAATATGCTAACTCTGTAAATCGCTTAGAGAGGATTGTAAAGTACTGTGAAGTGGTATATAAGTCTAAGTGGAATTGTGATGTGTGAGTGACATTAGGTCTTTTACCACACTTTAGCAATAGCATTTAGACTTATATACCACTTCACAATGCTTTATAGACCTCTTTAAGTGGTTTACAGAGTCAGCATGTTGCCCCCAACAATCTGGGTCCTCATTTTACTAATCCTGGAAGGATGGAAGGCTGAGTCAGCCTTGAACCAGTGAGAATTGAACTGCTGGCAGTTAGCAGAATTAGCCTGCAATTATAGTGTATTCTCACCACTACACCACCATGGTTCCCTTTACACGTAAGGTGAACTATATTTTATCTTTGGTTGATTCTTACATGATTTATTATGCTGAATTTCTTTTACTCAGAATATGTATATTTTAAATTTTCAGGAATCTTGACTTCAAATTGTAAACTTAAGTCAACTTGAAAAGTATTTTAGACTGATATTTAGAAATTGTTCTAAGAGAAGTGGGTGTCACCTACCCTTATGCCAAATAAATCTACTGATTTACTTAATCTGTTAATTTTTAAGTACTTCCACTTGCAAGTTTCAGCATTCAGAACATTTCTAATTACGGTGTGGTTAGATTTCCAGATATTTTGGAAAGGTGGATACAGTAACTTTGAATGCTTTTATGCAAGTGACTTAGTAGGCAATTAAACAAACCTTGATATTTGATAATGTGTGGCATTAATGAGAATAACAGTTACTTATAACACAGCCCTATACAAATCCATTTAAAAATACATTTCATTGAATGCAGTCTCTAGATGCCTAGAGACATCTAGGCAAATGTGCGTAGAAACATAACTTGAATATTTGCTAAATTATGGGGATAAACTCAAAATCGGTGTTTATAGCTCATTTAAATGTCATCTAATCAAGATACACATCTTTGTTGATTTAAATGAACACGTGCCTTTGAAAAATGTAGTTTGCATTTTCTATTCAAAAATTTCTCCTTTGGAGATGAATATTGGTTAACTATTAAATGATACTATTATCTCACTAAAGATATATATATATTTTGCAACATGTTTCTGTATTATAGTAATTTAGTTTATTATGCTTTGCTACTGCCTTCCAAATTGCTGTTGATAATGATAGGACATTATTGACTGGACAAGCCAGAGAAATTATGAAACTATTTCCAACAAATTGGATCCACTCTGGAAAGACAAAGTCATTGTGAATTAGGGAAATCCGGCATTCATACTCAAGTACAAACATATCTCTAGATAGGGTTGGTGGAAACACATGTTTAGAAACATTTTAAATGTGAAATTTGACAAAATGGCCATTTTTAGTGCAGATATACTGCTTCAAGCTTCTTGAAAGCTTTTTCAAAATGCTAACAACAACTTGATTTATGGATTACAGATTGTGAAGACCAGGAGTAAGTCTTATGAAGGTAGCTCATCTTGATGTTATTATCCAATATATTGGTTTTATCCATACTTCTGCATTTTTAGATGATTATCTGGACACTGGAGTCACTGAGTTCTTTGAAGAAACAAAAGTCAAATTTGCCGAACTCTCTGAGGAACTTCTGTGGGAGTATATCCACAGCGGTGAGCCAATGTAAGTGCAATATAAGCTTCACTGCATTGGTCTAAAAACTTATAGCATTAGGAAGTTCAACTTCACAATGTAAATAAATATCAATAGCACTGAAATATTGTATAAATTTGAGAATGTAGCATAATAGAATTTTCATTTCTGTTCTCACAAAAATGAAATTATCAGTGATATCATTTTCGGAAACTATATTAATTAGCATACAGAGTAAGTTTATAAATCAGCTTTAAATGACAAAAAAGTGAGCATGAAGTTCATTTGATTATTATGTTTAAAAATTGCTACAATAGTATTAGCAATTAAAATCATTTCTAATTTCTGTTCTGAGAGAAACAAATGTTTTGAGGTATGGTGTTATGTCATTAGTTCCAGCTAAAAAAAGAGTTTAAAGAGGACCTTAACTGGGTCTCTTAAGCTTTAACATCCTGGCTATTTTGTTTTTGACATCATACATTTTATTAGTTTATTAACTAGTGATTGTTTTTAAGCATTTCTAAAAAGTTAAATACTAAAATTTTAAATTAATGCTTGAATGTGTGTGTTCATGTACGTGCATTTTTTCTTTAGGGACAAAGCTGGTGGATATGGGATCCAAGCACTTGGGGGAATGTTGGTGGAATATGTTCATGGAGATTTCTTGAATGTGGTCGGGTTTCCTTTGAATCACTTCTGCAAAAAATTAGGTGAACTATATTATCCGCCCCCAAAGCACACCATACATCATATAAAATATGACTCTATCCCTTCAGTGGAGACTTTTGAGATTCTAAGTGATGGAGACTGTGATTCTTCAGATAATACAAAAATGGAAGATGCCAAAAGGCTAACAAATGGTGGACTTGTGGAATTGGGAAAATGCAAAGAGAGCAATTGCAGTTATAAGATACCTATGGAAATTCAAAATGGAATACCAAGAAATGTAACACAGTGCTTCTCTAAACTTACACAACTTCTGGATGGATTTAAAGGCTCAAAGGTAATATGTTTGTTATTTGGCCATATTAATTTAATTTTTATTACCCAGCATGCACTATAGTGTTTCTTTGATTTGTCATAGCATAAATCATTTTAGCTGTGGAATTCAAAATTTCCCTTTAAATATTTTTCCTGCAGGTTTTGTTTGTAGCATGTAAGCTGAAAATATTTGATCTTCTTAAAGATGGGGGCACTGTGACCACAGAAGATGCAGCAAATCAACTTAATACTTCCCTACGTGGAACAGAAAGATTACTTGATGCCTGTGCTTCTCTTGGTCTGTTGGAAAAGAATCATCAAGGTTATATATTTTATTCTAAAATTACTCTGGGAGGAAAGTTTAGAATAGGTTGAGTACATGATATCCGAATGTCATCCAAATGTTATTAGAATACTAAGTAGAGTAAACCTATACATAGTTTGGGGGGGGGAAGGTGTATGTGGAGAAAAATGAAGTTGGAATTGTCTTAGAAAAAGCCCACCCCAGCACATAACTAGTTGTGATGTTGAATTAATTGCCTGGTCTCCAGGTTCCCTTAAAATTGCAGTCATGCTGGGAAGGAGGCAGCCTTAATTTTGAGGCATGAAAAGAGTTTTCTGTTTTAAAATGGTTTCTCTCAAATGTTACTTGTCTTTGAATGTCAGATTCTCCATTTTCAGGGTATTAGCATGTTTATAAGTGATGCTTAGCTTTTTGGGATTGTGCAGTAGGAAGACTATTATGGATCACTCTGTCCTTTGGGGAAAAATCATTGCCACTTCCTGACTATTTTCTTGTTGGTATCTGCAGTCTACTGCACTCAAATTGTTTATATATCTCCATTTTAAAGAACCACGCATTTTAGATTTTAAAAAAAATATTTAGTTTTTCATGGCAAGGAGATGTGCAAAATTTAATAAGCAAAGATAATTGCTTAATTACATGCCGTCAAAGTACTTGATCTGTGAAGAAGCAATGATAGGTTTCTGGAATTTGGTGCACCAAAATATGTTTTGTTTGTAGTTTGTAATTGTAATTTTTAAAAATGTCTTTAAAGGTTACAGTAATGCAGAATTGACAAATCTATACCTGGTGTCCGATAGTGAATATTCACTTCATGACTACATTCTTCATTGTAATGACCACCTATGGCCTTTGTTTACTCATTTGGAGCTAGCAGTTAAAGAAGGAACTTCACAGATACATCATTCATCTGAAAAGAAAGTGAATGATTTGTTTCAGGTAGGGAGAATCTAGGTTTTTTTAATGAAGGTAAACACTTTAAAAAAACTTAAAAATAAATATAAAGCTTACTAGGCATATTTTACCATATTTTTATTTTTATTTCAACTTCTATTTTTTAATAGCAATAGTAAAAGAAAATACAAATTGAATTAAGCAAAAATAAAAATAAAATAAAACATGTACAAGAAAAAGAAAAATTGTTCAGTCTTAATCACAAGTACAAACAATAATTAATCACTTTCTATAACATTACATGCAAATATATCTTCACACAACTCCTTTACCCATACATAAATCTGTAATTCATTAACATTTCAGTCCTATGATCAGCAAAAAAGGATCCTAGATTTATACAAACATTTTAAATTTGATTGAACCAACCAGCTTTGTACTATTTCTGCTTTTAGCAACCTTCCATTTTTCTATCTAAAAATTTCTTCCAAGAAAGTTAACCAACTTCTTTTGTAAGTTCAGTAAAGGTCAATTTCTTAATGTTATTTAAATTTCTACTTTAGTTGTATTTTTTCTTCTTATATTCCTAACTATTTTGTTTTCCAGTACTTTTGTAAATCCTTTATGTCCTCATATTTCTACATCAAGCAAAATTTGTTTCATCTCTTTATCTTGTAAATCTTCCAAAATATTCTCTTTTGCAACAGTATTTTCTTCTTTATTTTTATATATCTTTATGTATATTCTATATGTTCTATATATCTTTAGACATAATCCATTCGTAGAAGCAATCATTATTAAAGCTACTATTTTTGGACCCCATTCTTTAAAAATATTTTGAAATATTTCAAATAGCAAGCATTTTATTTTATTTTGCAAGTTTCAGTGCTGACTAAAGATAATAAGTTTTTCCCTTTTTCTTTTCTCTTTCTGTCTGGAATGTATAGCCCCCTCTAGTGTTCTGTTTCTGAAATCATAATCAAGTTGCTATTTGACTTAAGATAAACTAAACAAATTGGTTCCCCTGAATGTGTTGTTCATCTATATAATTATTTCCAAACTTATAACAAAAGTCCTAATGCTCCATTATTTCAAGTTTTGTCTGATCTGTTAATTCATTTATAACTTTCTTAAATCACTTTCTTATGTAGCTCTTTGCTGTTTATTTCTAATTCTTTAAGTTCTTAAGCTTATAGTCAATTTTGCTTTAAGAACAAAAGTAAACTCACCAAGGACTTTTCAAACTTGTCATTTTGAAGATTTCTACCAGTAACATCCTTAAGGTAGTAGTTGAATAGGTAATCTCCAAAACTGAATTTGAAAATGAGTGAGAAAATTCAGTGTCCTTAAAAGACACTATCACGGTTGAGAACATAATGGTTTTCTTCATCTCTTGGCATTGAAACTTTCAAGATACTGATCTTGCGGTTTCTTCATGAGTAGCATTTGACAGGTGTACCAGTGGATGTCCTGTCTTCTCCTTAGCCAGAGTGGTTCTGTGGGATTGGTCTACAAGGTTAGCCTCTATAATGGAGACTTATCTCCTCAAGTAGGACATTCCACAATTATGATAGTCCTGCTGGAAAATATGTACATTTGCCTAATTCATATCTCTGATTGGCTGGATGTTAATCATAAGATCTTAAAATAGTTATTGTGCCCTGGGATTCCAGTCATTAATTTTCTGTATGCCATAAAAAAGGTGTATTGTGTATTTTACTTATTCCTGATATTTTTCATGCCAAATTCACTAACTTTCCCTAGCATGATTCAGAGAACAGAATTTTTTTTCTGTATGTAGGATATTCTAAAATGCTTTAATTAAATGTCCTGTAATTTTAAGCAATGTAATTTATTTGGGTTGTATAATTCTGTCATTGCTTTACAAGTTAGGCAGGGAGGAGAAACCAAATGTTTTAGGTCTTTTTTCAAGATCTATATTTTAACATATCTTTATCTACTTGTTTTGTGATCTCGCTTTCTTTTTTAAGGATTTCCACTGTCAGTCTGCAGAGGTGAAGCAACGTTTTGTGAGAGCCATGGACAGCAGTTCCAAAATGACAGCAAGAGACATCAGCACAGCTTTTGATCTTTCACAATTCAAAGTTGTATGTGATTTGGGAGGTATATATTATAACATTACTACCCCTACATATTAACATAAAATGTTCTAATGTATAGTTGTGATTAAATGGATTATTTTGTAAAGATTATAACATATCTTAAGTACAGGATTTTTTTTACTACTTCAGAGATAATGTACAGTCAAAACACTGTTTTAGTTTAATGTCTTTGTGTCCCTGCCTTCAAATGTTCAAAATTACATAAGAGATGGAGTTAACTTTTTGTTCAGCAAATACTATTGTATCTGGTCATGCTGTATCATGCCCCAGTAATTTTTCCCCCATCATGTAGCCATAACATTTTCTTTTGTCCCAAGAGAGAAAGTTTAAGTTATTCTTAACTGTACTAATATTAGAATACTGCTCCCTCAGAGGGGGAGGGGATTAGAAAAATATTGGAATATGTGGAAATGAATAGATTAACAATGATACTTAAAGATAAGAAAGAGTCAGAATACTACAAGGTTTGGGGAAAATTTTACGAGTGGATGGAAAAAGAATATTGAAATTGAAGGAAAATGGGAAGATGAGAAGTGGTGACCCAGACGACAGAATATTGGATAATTGGAGGAAGTATAAATATTTGTATAAATATATACCTAAAATTATTAGATTTATGGAGGTAGTAATATAAAAGAGAATTAATGATCACAGTAGAGGTTGAAATTGTAGGTAGGGGAAGGAGTTGTTCAGAGTTGTCACCCCGAAAATATGCCCGAATGGTAGAAGAGAGAGGAGAGGGAGGGAGAGGAGTGGAGAAGAGGGAAAAGGATGAAAGAGGGGAAGAAAATAGGAAGGTTGGAGAAGGGAAGTATTTATGTATAACATTATGATTTTTTGTTAGATAAAAAATGTAAAAGGATGTTAATATTGGATAAAATGTAATGGTATATTTGTTGATATGTATGTGGGAGAGTTAATAAAAATTTTCTATAAAAAATTAAAATATTAAATTAGTGTCCTTTCAAGGTATATAAAATCTGTCACCTATTAACTAGGAGAGAAATCAAATGATTGGGAATAGAAACAGACAGATTAGGCTCAGTATAGGGGCAACAGATATAATACCAGTATAAATTTATGCCAAATGAAGAATTTGAATAGTTCCCATAAAGCTTAACATTTTGGTTTTTTTGTATCCAACCAGTAAAAATAGGGGTGAGTATAAATCTATGGGAGATCTTGCAAACACAACATGCATTTTATCTGAACTTCTTATTTCCCATCTTTTGTAGTTAACACAACAATGAAGTGCTAAAATAAATTTATGTATTCTCTCTGCAGGTTGCACTGGAGCTTTAGCTTATGATCTAGTCCAGATCTACCCAGAAATGCAAGTCATTGTCCTTGATCTTCCTGAAGTTATTACAGATGTCACCAGCTGCCAATTTCCAAGAGAAAATGCTTGTGAAGTATCCTTTGTATCAGGTAAAGGTGTTTCTGCCATTTGTAGACCAAACCAAAGCACTTATAATCCAAAGACCACATGAGGATCTTGCAGTTTTATGTGAATTAGTAACCTGTTCTGCAAATCATTAATAGATTTGGCCCGCCTTATATTGCAGGAGTACTACATAAATAAGATCTCAATAACATTCCAATTATCTCTGCAATAAAATATTAATGTATGTGACTGCAAATGAAGCTAATTAGATTTGTTTAACAACTTGGTTCTAATGAAAATATTGACCAAAATATGCTTCACATTTTTTATGTTAGTGGATTGCTTAGCCTGATTTTTTGCATCCAAGAATTCATGGGAAAATATTACGACCTGATCATTATATTTGAATCTATGCACATTATGTTAAATGTAGCCCTGAGTTTTTTCAGAATATTTTATAAGAATAAAATCTTCTCATTCTTCTATCCAAAAAAGTTTGGGTCTGTTCTGCATACATTAGAAGCATACTTATTTATTTATTTTAGTTTATTTATATCTCATGTTTCATTTTGTTTATGAAGCTGTTCAGCTAAAAATGTAATCACTTTTTGGGGGAACTAATGAAAATATATTTTCATTAACTAGGTGATATTTTCAAAGATAATCTTCCAGAAGCAGATCTTTATATACTTTCAAGGGTTTTACATCATTGTTCTGAGGAAAAGATTTCTCTACTGTTAAACAAACTCTCTGCAATTTCCAAGCAAGGTAAGAGTTTAAATCCCCTTCCCCCCATATTGATTTATTGGTTTTATATTTACATAACTATATGGATGATATTTTTCATTCAATTAAACAAGGGATTTGAAACCTAATGATGTTAAGACAAACTGAATTGTAGCTAATCTTTAACTCCAAAGTATTTTATTTAAAACACTTAACAAACTTCTGTCTCTAAGGATTCGATGTACAACTTAATTATTATATCTCCAAAACCCACAATTTAGCAGATAAAGCTTTAACATTTTTGAAAAATAACATTCTTGCCTGAAATTGAAAAGAAAATCAACTTGGGCTTAAGGAGGCTTTGAAGAAGGACTCCCATAGGAGCAATTCCTGTGCTTAGAATATACTTCTGTCTGTTGTCTAGTCTGTCCTTGATAATGCACTAGAAGAAAAGCCTCTGTAGAAAACCATAAAAGCGTGAAGTCATTCCTTTAAGTATTTGAGTTTCAAGCTATTTAGTATTTTTAAAAAGTCTTGGATTAAAAACAGAGCTTGCAGTCCCTGCATTTATCAGCTGATCACTGACCGCCATGATCTGTTTCAGCTGAATCTTCCACACTAGCCTTAAAGGAAGAAAAAGAAAACCAATTTCCTGGATCTGAAAACTCCTGTATTTTTCAGAGTACAAGACATACCTGAATATAAGATGCACCTTAGTTTTTGGGGAAGAAAATAGGGGGCTGGTGGAGCACAATGTGTGGTGGAGGCTTCCCCCTCTTCCTCCTCCTCTCATGCGCACCCTTCTGGCCCCACCACAGCCGGTTGGGGGCAGAAGAGGGGGAGGGAAGCCTCCACTGCACATTGCGTTTGTTGCTCTGGCAACCTGCCTTTCCAAAAGGAAGAGGGAAAAAAATAACTTGTGACAAGCCCCAAAAAGAGCATGCAGGGCTGCAAGGACTTTCTGACAGTGAGAACAGACAGAGGCAGGGAGCGAGAGACAGACAGACATGCACACACACACACACACACACACACACAGAGTGTCTCTCTGTATCTCTATCTCTCCCCCATCTCCCTATCTTCTCTCTCTCTACCTCTCTGTATATCAATGTGTGTGTCTCTTCTGTCTCTCTCCCCGTCTCTGTATCACTCTGTATGTGTGTGTGTGTCTGTCCCCCCCTTCTCTCTCTATTGCAGCTGGGCCAAGCCAGCAAGCACTTCTTGGGGCGTCTCACTATGTCTTTTATTTGGAAATCCGGGCTGGCAGAGGAACGATTGCCAGCAGCGGCAGAGGCTTCCTTCTCCCTTCGCTGGCTGTGGCTGAGCTGGGAGCATGTGCACATGCGGGGAGACCCTCCCTAAGCAAGCACCTGCCCACCCGCTTTGGCCTTCGCTTGAGGAGGGTCTTCCTATGCGTGTGCACAGGAAGCCTCCGCCACAGCTGGCGATCATTCCCCAGCCTGGATTTCCAAAAACATCCAAAAAAGAAATAAAAGGGGGGGGGGCAGTCAGTGATGGGACAGGGAGCCACCCAAAGAACCCCATGCGGCTTTGGAGCCACAGGTTGCCGACCCCCATCCTAGCCTCATCACATTAAATTTGTGCAATCTAATCCTGTAATTATTCAGTCAGAAGTAAATTCTACTGTTCCAGTGACTCAAAAATTCTCAAGGTACTTTTATCTTGATTCATGGAATTTAATTCAAACAAAGTTGGAGAGCAAGCTAACCACTGTATAAAATATGAAAATGCAATTCACTGTAGCTGGGTTTGTTTTCTAGTTCAAATAGTGGTTGCAGGGTGGAAGCAGATCAGGATCGTAGGACAAAAGGAAAGGGTCTTTGGGCTTTTGTCCCATATCACTGTCATCTCCTTTTGGATCACATGGCTGCTTCCACTCCCGTTTTAATGAAGATTACACTATGGTGGAGGGAAACCAAGCCTTTGCATTACAGTTCTGATTTGGGCTCTTCTCTGGTAGTAGTGCAAGCTAGGCTTCTTGATCTGCCATATTGGATGTCAGCTTCTATAATTTTCACTTGCATATGAATTGAATTTCAAGATATCTAGGAGGAAAAAGATTGTGAAAATTATTTCAGATTAAAAAAAAAAATCTCATTAGTTTTTCAGGAAAAGAGTCTTAAACTCCTTTTTGGCATCATGGTTTTAATAAGGGAAGAGGTCAGAATCAAAACTGCCATGAACCTACAAGAGGCAAACTCCTTTTTCTCAAATATTCATTGTCAGGACTGTTTATATTTAAAAGAAGTAGGGTATTACTGTCCACGTTTCTTTTGTACACATACTTTCCACTGCTATAGCTGAACCTCTAAACATAATCTTTGGAAAAATCTTTCAGGATCAGCTCCCTACCCAACCTATGATCACTAGTCATAGTCATCCCTATCTTCAAAAAGGGAGATCCCAGTCTAGTTGAAAATTACAGACCAATCTCTTTATGCTGTGTCACCTGCAAAGTCATGGAATCAATCATTAACCAATCTATTACCCTCCACTTAGAAACAAACAACCTACTCTCTAATAAACAGTTTGGTTTCAGAAAAAAATATCCTGTAATCTACAACTTGTACACTGCAAAAAAATATGGACTACAAAACTCGATCAGGGCAAAGCAATAGATGCAATTCGCATAGACTTCTGCAAAGCCTTTGATTCAATGGTACACAACAAACTACTTTTAAAACGAAAATCCTATGGCATTTCTGGACCCCTAAATAAATGAATAAATGTGTTCCTGTCAAACAGGTAACAAGTGGTCAAAATAGGGAACGCTCTATCAAATCCTGTACCTGTTAACAGCGGTGTCCCCCAAGGCAGAATTTTAGGGCCAATACTCTTTATACTTTACATAAATGATCTATGCGACATATTATAAGCAACTGCATTCTCTTTGCCGATGATGTAAAACTATTTAACACCACTGACAATGTTGCTACCCTTCAAAAAGACCTTGACTTTGTATAGAATGGTCAAACAATTGACGACTCCAGATCTCAACCAAAAAATGCTTTGTCTTACACATTGGCAAAAAGAATCAGAACACAAAATACAAGCTGAATGGACACAACCTTGTACACGACCCTTACTCTGTCAAGGACCTTGAAGTACTCGTATCTAATGTTCTAAGTGCCAAAGCCCACTAACAACATCGTCAAAAAGGCATTAAGAGTTGTAAACATAATTTTGCATAGCTTCTTCTCTGGTAATAATACACTACTAGCCAGAACATACAAAACATTTGCTAGACCAATTCTTGAATACAGCTCACCTGTCTGGAACACAATTGAGCATGTCCAGAGATATTTCATGAGAAGAGTTCTCCACTCCTCTGCTCACAACAGAATACCTTATGCCACCAGACTTGAAATTCTGGGCTTAGACAACTTAGAACTATGCCACCTGTCAATGACTACTTCAGCTTCAAAGTGAACCGCTCCAAACTCGATTGCAGAAAATATGATTTCAGTAAGTGGTCAATGCCTGGAATACACTACTTGACTCTGTGGTTTCATCCCCAAATCTCCAAAATTGTAACCTTAGACTCTCTACTGTGGACCTCACCCTATTCCTAAGAGGTCTGTAAGGGGTGTGCATAAGTCCACCAGCGTGCCTACCATCCCTGTCCTAACGTTCCCTTTTATTCGTATTCCTTTCATGTATTCAAATTATGTTTATACTTACATATATTATCTAATACGTGGTTGACAAAATAAATAAAATAAATTTCCAGATTGCAGTTATGTTGCAAGGGAGAATTTCATCTCTGGGACTGTTTAGAAAGTTCTTACTTTAAATGCTTTGTTGCAGAATTCTGTGATACAATTTGGGGATGATCTGGGAGGCCACAAAATGGGGTTGGAAGGATCTGGAATGCACATTGTCTGTACGCATTTTAAAGTATCAGTAATTTGATCTTTAAAAAAATATAATCCTGTTTTCCTTTTAACAGGAAAAGCTTCCTGTAGGATAAAAAGATTAACAAAAGTCTAGAGGTATGTTACTAAATTTTTGTTTTTGTTTTTTTTTAATATAGGAATTGCGCTGCTAATAGCAGAGATAATTCTTGATGAAAAACGAATAAAACCTGCTAGAGCCGTTTTCCAGTCTCTCAGTATGACAGAAGGCAGGGAAAGAAGTACATTGGAATACAAACAGTTATTAGAACAACATGGATATAGTAATGTACAGATTAAAGTAACAGGAAATCTGCTAGATGTAATTTTGTGCTCTAAGAAACCATCTTCCTAGTACACCGGTAAATAATACTAAATTTATTATTTCAGTTTTCTGACTGTGTTTCTGTTTCTGATTTTGGTGACTTTGAATTGTTACAGTGGTGAATTTTATGTAAAAGCTATTCCCCTTTTTATTATTTGTTAAAAACTGAACTGAATGTAATTTCCTCTTGAAACGTCCTGGCTGTTTTGTAACTAATAGTAATTGATAGCATTAGATCATGTTTCCTTTCTTCCCTCTATTATATGTTCTTTTTAACTCATGGTCTAATGTAATCCAACAGTTTTTCTATGCATCACGAGCTGTAGGTCTGGTTGTCCCATAGGTGCTTTTTCACTTCTCATCCAAGAAGTTTCTTCAGCTCTGACAGGATAGTGGGGAATGGAAGGATTTCATGAAAAGCGAAACGTCTTCAAAAGAAAAAACAAAGTCTAGTTGCCTCCTGAAAAAGCACCTTTGGGACATCAGGAGCTGTACAGATTTTAGTAGGGCAGGCATCAATTCTATAGTCCAATGGCCCTATTTTGTACTAGCAAAATCCAAGAATTATTATAAGAAAACATCAAAGGAATCTACTCCATCATTTCCCTCTCCCTACACATACATACAGGTTTGATGATAGCGTTTGATGACAGGTTTGATGTGTGGTCAGATTTAATAAATAAGCCACATGGCAAACCACTCATAATGTGATAGAATATGCATCTGCAGAAGCAGTGGGGCAGAATTTTAATGACAGATTAAGAGCCTGCAGACCCTCAACTGGTGGAGGGAGAGGATCAAGTAAGCCATGGTAGGGCAGTGGTTAGAATGCAGTACTGCAGGCTAACTCTGCCGACTGCCAGCAGTTCAACTCTCACAGCTCAAGGTTGACTCAGCCTCAGACTGAAGCTAATAAAAGGTGGAACCAGATTGTTGAGGCAATATGCTGACTCTGTAAACTGCTTAAAGAGGGCTGTAAAGCATTGTGAAGTGGTATATAAGTCTAAATGCTATCAGGATAGCCACATCCTAGAATCTCTGTAAGCAAATAAAGGATTGAAATTGATTTGATCTTGTTATCTCTGGGTTTGTACCTGATACATGTTATGACTGAGCCCACTGGAAAAATGTAATTTCTATTTACAGATAAGGAGCACTAAGACTATAGTGGTTACTGTGGTTCTTTATCTATAATAACTTCTATATTAAATACAGATGTGTACAACTCTAGGAACAAATGATTGACTCCAAGCTTGCTTAAGCATGCTAACATTCTGAACATATTTTCAAATGAAGAGCTATTAAACATTCACATTCTCAGTCTATATTACTAATTGTCTCTTCAGAATAAAAAACAACTAATTCAGAGGCTACAAAATTAAAAGCATTTTAATTTACAGTTTAAATTTAGTTTAAAAACACACATGCTGTCCTTATGCACAATAGGGCTCTATTCTGAAGTCATGTTTGTTTGCAAAGAAATGCCCTTCCATTTGTAGAAAATTCAACAGGCAAAAACAGGCAAACTAGAAACCGTGCCAAACTAGTGCCATAATTATTGTTTACTGTGTTAACCTAACCCACAGGTGACAAACTCATGGCGTAACGAGGGCATCACATGATGTATCAGGAATTCTCCATAGTGGGTGGAGCTAGCATCCATGCATGGGAAGTCCTCTGTCCTGACGACCAATAGGACTGAGTCTTT
>JANHFT010009925.1:11307-22218 GCA_032467955.1 Pseudoxenodon macrops | reverse complement strand
AAACGGCCTGTTTTTTTGCAAAAATGGGGGAGCTCTTGCCTTCCCCCAGCCCACAGAAACTCTCTGCAAGCCTCCCAAACCCTCTACGACAGTGATGGCGAACCTGTGGCACGCGGAGCCATTTCTGAGGACACGGAGGCGCTGCCCTATAAAAAAACGACCTCACGGGCAAACTGGAAGTGACTTCCGGCTTGCTTGTAGGGCCGTTTTTCGTCCTCCAGAGGCTTCAGGAGGCTTCCCTGAAGTCCCTGGAGGGTTTAAAAAGCCCCAGCAGGCAAATTGGAGTCACTTCCGGTTTGCGTGTTGAGTCGTTTTGTACCCTCTGGAGCCTTTAGGACGCTCCCCTGAAGCCTCCGGAGGGTAAAAAAATGGCCCCACAAGCAAACCAGAAGTCCGTTCCTGAACTTCCAGTTTGCCCGTAGGATCATTTTTCGCATTCAGGAGGCTTCCCTGAAGCCTCCAAAGGGTGAAAAACAGCTCAATAGCCAAAAAGGAAGTCCCGTTGGGCCATTTTTCAATCTCTGGATGCTTCAGAGGAGCCTTCTGAACCCTCTGGAGGGCAAAAAACAGCCCAATGGGGGGGGGCATGTGCACGCATGCGTATTGCAGCATGCGTGGGGAGTTGCGTGTTGGCAAGCGCATGCACACATGTGGCGTGCGCCACCATTTTTGGCACGCAAGGGGAAAAAGGTCCGCCATCACTGTCATAGAACAACATTTTTTAACCAAGGTACCTTAAATGGGCTAATTTACAGAATGTGTCTAAAATCTGGGACCCATGGCTCCTGCAGAACTGAAATTCTCTGATATAAATATTATCATAGAACAGTTTGTGATATAATGCACTTCCTGTACTGATGTCTGACGGTGCCATGTAGTTCCACATCTGAACATTTCCAGTGAAGGCAGTACGTTAGAAGTTCTATCAGCGTTCAAGGCATTCAGGAATCTGGTAAGGGAATATCTCTGAAAGGATAACCTAGAAGGTCATGGATTGTCTCTTGGCTAATAAAAGCACTACTCATCTTCTAACTTCACCTGAACAAGAGGATTTATTTTTAAAAAGAAGAAGGAACAGAAAATTAAGCACTTTGGATCTTCCTGTTTTCCATTCTCATCCGAAATATGCAAAGACAGCTGTCATGAAACTTTAATTTGAATGAAAAGGAAGGATTATTATTTTAAAAAAATAACATTTCTCTAGCTGCAATTGCTGTTTTTCTTAATATTTGTGCCCATAGGTAACCTAATATTTCATCTCACATGTTTGAAAGTACAAGGAAAAAAAGAGAAAGAAAAAAAAACCTCCATTAGTTACATAAAACTGAATTTAAAAAATCAAAGTAACGTGAAATTAGTACTAAAGGTTAAATCGATATAGCGCTTTAAAATATTTATTTTAATCAAATCAACAGCCATTAGCAAAGGTGGCCAATGTTATAAGAGTTATCATATAATCAGATTAGGCAAGTAAGATCCTTATCATAAATCAGGGTAGATCCAATACATTAAAGCTTCATATAACAAAAAACCAAATTTAAGATTTAAGTTAAGATACAAAAAAGCAATTAAGTGTATTTCCCAGTTTTTTTTAAAAAAAGCATAAAGTATCCTAGCAACTGTTATCATATGCAAAGACAACCTTGGATAGTTTATGGGGTTATAAACCTAGACAATGCTTAACAGAAGAAAAAAAATAGGTGACAGGAAAGATAAGTTGATATTTTAAATTTGTTTTATTCTGTAATCAATCATCTCCAGAATTATTGAGCTTGATGATATTGTCACCAAAGGTGGGAAAAAAATATTGAACCTGATTATTGTATTTCCAGCAGGCTTTTTTTTAATAATATAAATTATCTATTTTGACAAACATTGATGTTATTCAACATAGACTTTTTGTACTGAACTGAAAAGTAACCTTCCATTAGAATCCTTCAAAAATCACATTCTGAGGAGTGAAATGTTAGGGCGTAAGCAGAAGTGGCTTCCTGCCAGTTTGCTAAAACTGGTAGTGGGAATTTCCCCTCACTTGCCGAACTGGCAGTGACGGCCAGCTGTACATGCCCCTGAATTGGTCCTCTGACCGAAAATTGGCCAAAAAAACAACCCTCTGCGCATGCACAAAGCCTTCTGCGCATGCGCAGTGGGTTTTCACCCAGAAGCGACACGTGTGTGCATGAGCACTTCCGATACGATTCCGAACCAATAGGGAAGGTAAGTAGAACCCACCCCTGGGTGTAAGAGATAGGTGTCTGTAGTCACTTAATTAGTAATGAACTTGCTCTGTCAGGAGCAGCAATTGGTAACATATTCTCCTTTCCACATTGCAACTAAACCAGAATAAATACTTTTTTTTTTAGCAACATCTTCCAGTCACTTTGGGCTAAGCCTAACTGTAGACCATTTTGAAGTTCAACATATTTTCAGAGTATACAGCCTAATTAAACTGATTTAAAGATGACTGAATGGAAAACAATGAGAAACCACTATTTAAAATGGCAGCCATTATCTGAACCATTCCTGATATGGTTATTTTCCCCCCCAGCGTGACAAAAGAGCACATACAGTTAAACAGTGCGAATCTGAAAATGCTTTTCAGTAAAACAAATAATATTTCTGTGTACTATACCCTAAAGTTTTCAAACAGAAAAATCAAACAATTCCTTCTTGATCTATTTCGTGGCTAAAAACAAAAATGTCTTCTTACTGTTGTTTAATTAGTTGTTTACCACATTTAGTTTTAAAATTAGATTATATCCACATTGATAATATATCTAGCGGTAAGAGAAAAGGACATACCAGCATCATAGAAAAGGTGACACATTTAAAAAAAAGAAACAGACGGGGGATTTTCTCAATGATAAATTCACAGCCATGGAACTTCCAGATTTTATTTATCCTCAATCCATTCAGAAAGACCACAAAAGTGTAACTTTTCACAGCAGATTTTCCTCAAGAACTGAAAGAATTCACACCAGTTCTTGCCTTTTCTACAACATTTTAATAGTGTGAAAAATGGCCCTTAATTATTTTAAGTTTATTAATAAAAAGCAGATTTGCCTGATGCATTATAAAGTAGGCATAGAATAGAATAACAGAGTTGGAAGGGGCCTTGGAGGTCTTCTAGTCCAAGCCCCCCTGCCTAGGCAGGAAACCCTACACCACTTCAGATAATGGGTTGCAGAACCAAACCAGACAGTTATGGAGGAGAATAGAATAGAATAGAATAGAATAGAATAGAATAGAATAGAATTCTTTATTGGGTAAGTGTGATTGGACACACAAAGAATTTGGTGCATATGCATTCAGTGTACATAAAGAAAAAATAATATATATGTATATTGACTCAGCCTTCCATCCTTCCGAGGTCAGTAAAATGAGGACACAGATTGTTGGAGGCAATATGTTGACTCTCTAAACCACTTAGAGAATGCTGAAAAGCACTATGGAGCATTATATAAGTGTAAGTGCTAATGCTAGGCTCTATTCCTATGGTCATAATCTGATTTCTTGTGCCATTGTTTCAGGTTTCTTTGCAGTTTTCAACGACTACTATTTAAACTTCATTCGTTGATTTGGGCATGTATGCAACAAATAGAGTACGATCCTTTATTATCCTATATTGTATGTTACCGATACAGTGTATAATGTAGAAACTTTAAAAATGAGAAAAACCTTGTACAGATGGATGCTGTGAAACTAGAGCTCTGTAATACAGGGTGGATGAATGTTATTTGGTTGGTTCATTTGCTTTGATCCTAGGCTGAAGGCAATGAATTTTTCACTAAGTGACTATTCAGCTTTTTGCTGCATAAAATCACTTTTCTCTTAAGGTAGAGGATTTTGTCCTGGGGAGATTTGAATTTCCCCTAGATTTAGAGTTCTACTTGAAGCGAGACGTGAATGATACGGCATTAAATTTAGACTGCTTCTTTTGTTTGCACAAGTCAGGAGAGTTGTTATAGTTGCTCTTATTGTTAAGATCAGAAGCTGGAGTCCATGACTGATAATGAGATACACTATGACACCATTTCCTGACATAGCAGATAGAATGGGCCACTTCAATTAAAATAAAAATTGGTTCACCCGATTTGGTCTCTTTGAGAGAGCAGTCATTAAATCCAGTGTGGGAACTTTTGTTTCTCCGGCTCAATGAGCACAATCCATTCCAGAGAAAGAAGAAATAATTTGTGATTTTAATTTTCTCATGCAATATATATATATATATATATATGTGCATGTTTATATTTACAGCTAGGTTCTAAGCATGGAGAAGGTTTCATATTATAATCAGTCGAGGGGGAATGAGCGAATGGAAGAGAGAGAAAACTCAACTAATTGCTGATAATAATACCATTATTTAGATCTGCATTAGAAATACTGAGATATGGCTGGTGTTTTGCCATGGAGAACATAGAACACAGCTAAGCTAATTTCGGCGAATATAAGCCAACAGTGCACATCCTTGATATAAATCAACACTTTGAAATAGACATAAGTGATTTAGCAGTACAGCATAACCATATTTGTTTTACCAGTGAATGGAGAATGTGCATTAGCTATATGGAAAAAATATTAAAAAGCTCTCCATAATCTTTGAATAAGTTTAAACTAAAGCTTTCCCCTGTATTTATGATACTGTCAGTTTTCCTAAATGAGCCACGGTGGCACAGTGGTTAGAGTGCAGTACTGCAGGCTACTTCTGCTGACTGCCAGCGGACTGCAGTTTGGCAGTTCAAATCTCACCAGGCTCAAGGTTGACTCAGCCTTCCATCCTTGTGAGGTGGGTAAAATGAGGACCCAGATTGTTGGGGGCAAAATGCTAATTCTGTAAACCGCTTAGAGAGGGCTGTAAAGCACTGTAAAGTGGTACCAGTATATAAATCTAGGTGCTATTTCTATTTCTAATTCCTGGCCAGTTTTTAAACCAGCTCCATATTGGAGAAGATTACATCAAATTCCATTTAATCCCACATTCTACTTTCATTAAGTCAGCCACACCCTCTGTGGCAAAAAAATAATACACAGTATGAAAGAAATAAACTTTCAGTTTGATCACAATCTTTGCTATCAGCTTCATGAAAAGCCCCTATGGAGAAAATCAGATACTTTCTAATCCATTCAGAAAACCATGGTTACAATAACTACACTAAATGTATTGTGGAAATACAACTTTAACCAGTATACTGCTAATGACGGCAAAGACCCAAAGAAAGCTATTTTAAAATTGGAAGTTTTTTATTGTGTTAGTAAGGAGACAAAATGTAGGCAATCCATAATACTAGTGATGTACAACAAAGAGCAAGTGAGGCAGAGTTGTTAAAATGTTGGATTGGCACCGCAGAGTCCCAGGTTCTAATTCCCAGTCAGCCCAATTCTAAGCTTACTGTGGAGGAAAACAGGATCAGAAAGTATTAAGTTTGCCAACTTGAGCTCCTGAAGAAATGGAAGGAAGTCAGTTGAATGAGTGAATGAATGAATGAATGAATGATGAATGACTTAATTTACAATCATGCAAAATCATTGCAAAAGATGGTAGAACTCAGTTGCAGTAACATGGTAGAAAGTCCCACATAAAACATTTCTGCTGTTGAAAGATACAAGAGGAGAAGGGTTGATTCAGATGATTGCCTCATGAAGAGATTGTGTCAAGGTTCCAAGTAATACACTCATAGCAAATAGAACTCCAAGACAAGCAGGTTCCTCAAAGAACAGGTTAATTAGGCATATCACATTGGCACAAACTGGTGAAAATTGACTCCGAAGGTTCCCTCAGTTTTCATCTAATTAAAAGTAAATGTTTCCCTCCCCCCTTTCCCAAACAATCTGTCACATGTTCCAATCAAGATGCTGTCCGGTTGCTTGGAAATTTCACTCCTCCTCTCTTCAGCCACCTGTGGGAATGTCTTTCATTCTCAGGTGAAACTATTTTGTTTCGATTACAAAACTCCAACTATCTCTATCCCCCCACCCACCTATCCTTACCACCAGTGCTGCAAAACACTGAAGTCTCCAAGATGACCTCAGTCAGGCCAGCTTCAGAGTTGACAGATTGATTACGTAACATTGTCCTTGAACAGTGTCATTTCTATCATGAGAAAAAGAGAAATGTGGTGGCTCATGAGGTTAGAATGCTGGGCTGATGATCAACAGGCTTATGTTTGAGGCCCGTTGCTGCCACAGGGCTCCTGCCACACACCCCAGCTCCTGCTGACCTAGCAGTTCAAAAGCAGGCAATCATGAGTCGATTAATGGATACCACTTGGGTAGGCAACTTCATAGGGATACGTGCAGGGGTGGGTTGTAAGTTACCTCACCGGCGGTTCACTGCCTCCCGCGCCTCGTGGCCTGTTATGGCTGCTATTCTGCTAGTGTGAGTTAGCAAACAGAGAAATAAAAAGGAGAGAAGAAGTTCAATCTTGACCTTGAAGGACAGCTGTGCTCTCAAAAGGGTTGATGAGCTGAACTGGCTGCTAGCCAAACTGTTATGGGCAGATGTAGAGACAATAGTCCCATTGGTTCAGCCTGGAATAGATATTGGGGACTACAGCCCTGTGGGCACAGTGACCTCATCCGTTGCTGGGGGGGGAGGTGTATGTATTTATTAAGAAAATTTATATGGCTGCCTAACTCACTCACAGTGACTTAGATGGTAAAACCTCAGTACAAAAACCAATAAACCCCGCCCCCAATGTGCTGCCATTCTGACAGAGAGGAGAGGAACAGGGGAGTAAACTTATATGAATGTGCCGTGCAGTTATTGGTTGCCAGTCAAGAAGGGAGACAACTGAGGAGTGAAATCCAGCAGGTTCTGACAGGTTCTGGAGAACTGGTAGCTGAAATATTGACTGGTTTGCAGAACTGGTAGCGGAAATTTTGAGTAGTTCGGAGAACCAGCAAATACCATCTCTGGCTGGCCCCAGAGTGGGGTGGGAATGGAGATTTTGCAGTATCCTTTCCCTGCCACGCCCACCAAGCCACACCACGCCCACTAAGCTACGACCACAGAACCGATAGTAAAAAAAAATGGATTTCACCACTAAGAAAACTCCCTGGCTAGCTTCTCTTGAGGTAGAGAATTAAAGTCCCAGGAAGACAGCATCCAAGATGGGAAGATCAGATTAGGAAACTAAAGCAAATTTGTGAAAGATAATACTATCTTTTATTATAATGTTACAGAAACAAAATCTTGCAAGTGTAAATTCACTTCCCCCCTTATCTTCATGAGAAGGTCTGAAATGTTTCTCAAATGATATTTCTTCCTCTGACTCAAATTTGCTTTCAAATCATGTCATAAGTAGAAACTCATCCTTTTGGTATTCAACATGCTTTGCCTCTAGCTCTTTACTCAGGCCTATTCTAAGTGCCAGTCCTCAACATCACAGTAATGGTGTCTACATCTGGCCTTTCAGTGCTAGAATACCATGACAGCCAAGGAAACATTTTTTTCCCATTAACATTTTTATTGAGTTAAAATGTTTTGTATCGTAAAATACAAAATACAAAGTAAATAGAGAAGCAGGGGGGAGGAAAAGGGGAAGGAGAAGTGAGGAAAGATAAGGAAAAAAAGAAAGAAAAAGAAGCATTCACTTCTGACTCTGTTACAGTAAAATAAGGCATTAACATCAAATCACAACTGTTTTGCTTTTCCATAATAATATGAACAAGCCATTTCTGTATAGATCTATCAGCCTAATTGGTAAAACCCAAAGTCAAGAGTTTCATTCTTCTCCACATCAAGCACGAAGTTCAGAAGTGGTCTCTGTTTTGGAAACAAAAGTACTTATGTTCTTTTCTTTAAACAAAGTGGTCAATTTTGCCATTTCAGCAACTCCATCAACCTCTGCAACCATTCGTCCATAGTAGGAATCAAAGTGTCCTTCCATTTTTGTGCATACAATACAGAGGTGGTTTCCTACCAGTTCTATCCGGTTCCATAGAACCGTTAGTAACTCCGCGATGACATCACAGAGCTGATTCCGTCGGTGTCTCCATGGACACTGCCATCTTGGATTTTGCTTCTGCGCATGTGCAGAAGCTAGTTTTTGATTGCTGCACGGGTGCACGCTTCACGCGTGCACACGCAGCGCTAGCCTGAGCGAACCAGCAGCAAAAATATCCACAACCCACCCCTGATACAATAGTCTTGTTGCTATCAACATATACCATAACAAAGTTCCATTTTTTCCCCTCTAGTTCTTTTTATATTAAGCTCAAAAGGAAAAGTTCTGGTTTCATTTTTATCTCCATTTTCTAAAAAAATTGCATTAAAATATGAATCATACTCCAATTTGTCTGAACAAATCAACTGAGTTTTCATTTGAGGCACAAATGACTAGGCTCAAATGATCTTACTTCAAACACCTAATGTGAAGGCCTTAGTCTCCTATGTTAGGAAAATTGGAAGAAAGAGAAAAAGAGAGCAATTTGCAGAAGGTGAATAGATCAGATGTCGGTTCCTACCAGTTTTATCTGGTTCTATAGAACTGGTATAGAACTGACGGGACCGGCTCCATGATGACGTCACAGAACCGGTCTTGTCAATGGGTCTGTGGGCGCCGCCATCTTGGATTTTGCTTCTGCACATGCGCAGAAGCTAGTTTTTGATTGCTGTGTGCATGCGCGCGCCCACTTCACGTGCGCAAGCACAGCGCGACCCTGAGTGAACTGGCAGCAACAATATCCGGAACCCACCCCTGGAATAGATTCAGTTACAGTGGAAATGGGTGCACCATTGGAATTTCTGAAACACTAGTTTAGGGATAGATCCTCATGGACAAAACCTATTTAAGTAGTCAGTCACAATCAAAAATGATTTCATGGACTATCATCCATCCAGCCATCACTACACTTGGTGTTTAGCATCTCAAATGCAAGTTTCTTGAAGACAATGTGTCTGGTTGAGACTGGGCACATAACCTCAAAGTTCTTGAGCAGTACATAAATTGCTCCCTGTAAATTATGGACAACAGATATGCAGGTAAGAGATAGACCACAAAGAACATTAGCAATCCAGTTTCCAAACATGTAGGTGAAAACAGAAGCTGTATAATTCAACCTCAATTATTTATAATTTCAGCAGTAGTTTGTTTAAAAACTGTGAATACACATTATAAGGTTTTGTTTTGTTTTTATTTTTTAGGGGAAGAGACACTAAAATGACAGAGTCAATAGAGAAATCATTCTTTTTAATAACATTTGCTGCTCCATTTATTCACTGTTTCTCAATTATATAACCAGATGATAAGTACCAAATATGTTACAATGACATTTATTATAAACTTGAATAAAAACAACACAAAACATCCTCTATTTTTTTATGAAGTCACTTTTATGCCTGAAATGTCATTTGTATATATCTACCCTTCGTGTATATCTTATCATAATACACAAGTAAATAAAATCCAGCATTGTTAGTTAGAAAAACCATTTAAATGAACCTAACCTAACTAGCTTTGAATTGGTTATAGCAATGGCCCATCACATTTTCTCCTCAGAATCTAGGATTACAACATGAGTTGAGACTTCTATAAATAATATATATTCTGCCCTGAACAGAACTGGAAAATGAACATTACTTTTCAGATTTTCAATGAACAGTTGGTGGAAAAAAGGATAGATATCTGTTTTTATGTATGATAACTGCAGCGAGATTATTATATGTACAAAAGCGGAAAGATTTAATATTGCCCACGATGCAGAAATGGATGGAAAAGATGATGGAATTTGCGGAGAAGGCCGAATTACAGAACACAGAATGACAGAGTTAGAAGGGACCATGGAGGTCTTCTAGTCCAACCCCCTGCCCAAGAAGAAGATTCACAGCTTTGATCAGAGAAACGACATTACCTCAATTTGACTGGAAACTCCTTAAAGACTTTTTTGCATGAAACAGGGGAAAAAATGAAAGTATAATATATGGTTTTAATCATTAGGGAAAAAAAGAGAGAGAAAAATGTAAGTCATTCTGTAATCATAGAGCAAGAGGTTAATTTACATCTATACTTGTAACTAGGTGTTCAGTACAGGCTTTCAAACAAGGAGGAGTTATAAAATAAATATCGTCCAGTGTTTACAATTGCCCATATCTTAAGGAGAGGATGTGGAGACTGAGGGAGAATATTAAAAGCAGTGACTGACAAGTTGTCTTCAAAGCACACTGATTTATGATAAAATGTGCATATATTAATCTGAATGGAGCACAGTTCAACACCCATTGTGTTGGTTTCTATGAGGCAGAGTAGACTTCACTTGCATATTTATTTAGTCTTTCTCCCAAATGTTCTCCTATTCTGGGAAATACTGAAAAATGATTAACATATGACACTGAGCACCAGTGTTTTCTTTTCGGTTTTCATTTAGTTTATTATATGATGCCATGCTGGTCAAATGCCTGGAATTTTTTTAGATCGGTGAGTTCAAAGAAACTCTGGCCTGTTCGACAACTGAGAACCACAGAAATCTTCAGTTGCAGATCTTTCATGTAAAAACCAGATAACATTTTGGTCCCAGTCACCCAATGTATGCATCTCATCCTTTCTTTCCCCCTCCAAGTTTAATCAATAATATCTTGCTACTTCGTCATAAAAAGAGTCCCTAAGGCAGCTTCCAATCAAGCAAGAAAGACTGTGGAAAAAAATAGACCCACACAGAATAAAATCAAAGAGTTATCGAAAAGAAGACAAGAAACTCACACCGGGCTGAAAGCTAAACAGAATATGAATGTCTTAGCAAACTCGCATTAAAGGGAGTCTGCATGTTTCTGGTATATTGAATGTTTTAAGCAGGGCTTTTTTTCTCAGAGAAAAGGTGGTGGAACTCACCTCCCTCCCCTGGCCACGCCCCCATCAAACCCTAGGACCTTTTCTTTTCTTCTTCTTTTTTTCTCCTTTTCTCTTGTTTCTTTTC
>JANHFT010009923.1:0-13506 GCA_032467955.1 Pseudoxenodon macrops | reverse complement strand
GCATGTAAAAATGCAAGTAGAAAAATAGGGACCACCTTTGGTGGGAAGGTAACAGCATTCTGTGTGCTTTTGCTGTTTAGTCATGCCGGCCACATGACCACAGAGACGTCTTCGGACAGCGCGCTTGTTCTTCGGCTTTGTAACAAAGATGAGTACTGTCCCCTTGAGTCGGGAACGACTAGCACATATGTGCGAGGAGAACCTTACTGATATATTTGGAAAGGAAATTGATATTCAGATTAAACAGGGGAAGGCCTATGTCCTATCAACAGGAGAGTGACAGGATGTAATTGAGAATATAAAGATATGCAAATATCTACCTCCTTTCTCAGTTACATTTTTCCCTCCCCTTTTGCAAGCAATAGCAGGGAAATAATTTAAATGAATTAACTGGTTGGTTTGAATTGCCAGGTCAAGAGTAAAGTGGAAGACAAGGATAGCTATGGAACCATTCTCCCCACCACCACCCCTTTCTCTCCTTTTTAAAGAGAGGACAAATATTTTTCAATATTAGATTCAATTTTGGAGCGGTCTCTGACCTCCAAAAGGAAATTGATCCCAGGTATGGTAATTAAATCAATTTGTTGAATATTTCACCAATATATGAGTCTCTCCAATCTTTAAGAGTCCCTAGCCATCAATGCAATAGTATCTGGCTCATTATTCATGCACAATTAATGAATAATATAATGAATAATAATAGTGCCTCATAAATTGCTTTTCCCCATCGTTTTAGTTCTTTTTTCTTCCCTTCCTTCAACAAATAAAAAAATTGTTGTCATTATGCAAACTATATAATCTATTGCAGGGGTCTCCAAACTTGGCCACTTTAAGACTTGTGGTCTTCAACTCTCAGAATGGCTGGCTGGGGAATTCTGGGAATTGAATCCACAAGTCTTAAAGTTGCTAAATTTTGAGATCCCTTTGGAGAACAAAATAACTCCCAACCTGGGCAGTATATCATTATTACTTCATTTTTAGTTCTTCCATTGGGCTTTATAAAAGATTAATTTACATTATTCTTACATTCAGACGGGAAGAAAAGCAATTATTTCATTATATTTTTCAAAAGATTTGTCACAAAGTGATTTTCTCAGAAAATATACAGATTGGAACGCTTTAGTGTTCATATGCTAAACAAATTTGCAATGCATCTTGCAATAAATACTGCTTAAGATAAAGCACCCTATGAAAATTGAAATGGCAGAGAAATTTTAGACACTATGGATTGGTTGAATGATTAAATGTAAATAAACTAAAATTAGTTTACATTGGTCAGTGTTATCTAAAGAATTTGATCCAATTTGACAATTTGAACTGACTTTTCATTTTTCTCTCTCTTTAAAATAGCTAATTTTACATGGAAACTCAGTTGAATATTCTTTTAACTGAATCCTGAATCTTTGCATACCCCCAGTAACTAAAAAACTGATTATATGGAACTGGTTGCTGCCATAATTACAATTCTGTAGACATTCTGAACTTAAGCTTGCATCTGAATGCTGTCAGTTGCTGATTATACTTTTGGAACATTCCTTATTTTGTTTATCAATAAATGTCAAAACCCTTATTTTTCATGCTTAATCATTTGAGGTTTCAAATGGTAAGATCTGTATGTTGTCTCTGAATATTAATTTTATTTGTTTTTCTGAGAGATAGTAGACTTGAAATTGTGCATATTGTATACAGTAGTATTTCTCTGCAGGCAACTAACCTCGCCTGCATTCTTAATTAATGAAGGTTCAAGAGAGGCATTCATTCTAGCTGAATATTGGTGACCTGTGAAAACTTATTTCATTTTTGGGGTAGTTAGGATGGATGTTATCAGTCAGTTATTCCACCTGGTGAGGTGATTATGCAAATAAATGTCTTTATGAATCCTACATGCGCCTTGAATAAGCGATGAGATTACCACACTGAATACCAATATGAAGCTTTGCATTGTTATTAGCAGAGAGAATGTGTCATGGATCACCGCAAAACTTTTAATTTTAGTTGCAGAGGACTGCAAATTATAGCTTTCAAATTCATATAGCTATTGAAATATATGTTTTCATTGTTAGATCCAAGAAAATAATTGGTATTGATCCTGAAATGATCAGTTAAGAACAATGAAACAGTTCATTCATTAATTTAGTTGGTTAGCATTCCCAATGCTGAGATATTTGCAAGATAGTGTGTGTGTGTGTGTGTATTTATATACCCATGTATCTATTAACTCTCTTCATTATGTACACAACATAACTTTAACCATATATACATGGTCAAATTTGTATAATTAATACAAAATTGCACAACGTTTGTGTACTACATCAATGTATACACAGTCACTGAAAACCATTTGCTACAGCCTCCCCTCCCCACTTCTTATAGGACACTCTTTTTATGAAGAGTGTGCTGTAGGCATTCCTTGCTATCCTACAAAATCAATTATAATAACGATTCTATTTGTATGTTTGGCTGCAAATAGTCTGTTTTGTTAATTGATACCTATACCTTCCACTGTCAACAAATAATCAGGAATAATAATATTCCATATTGAAAGTTTGTGATTACTAAATCAAATCTCAATGCTTAGGATGAATAGGTCTCATACCATATTTTTTAGGTCTATTCTTCCATTCTCTAATTGACAAATTACTCCATAAAAAGTGGAATGTTTCCTGTTGGAAAATCAGTGAGTTAGCAAAACAAAGCAACATTACTGAGAGAAGCAAAGAAGAAAAATTATTGCAGCATAAGGAAAGTAAAAGCTACAATATTTCATTTACACTAAAAAAAACAAACTACAACCTTAGGTGAGCAATTATTTTATTGTGCATATAGAAAGCAGAAGCTTAGTGCCATGCATACCCACGTACGTAAATCCTTGTTCATTTTGTACAAAAATTAGGTTTAAGCCAAAATAAGACACCTATCTTATAAACATTCTTCCTTTTTTGCCACATATGAATACATCTTCTTTTTCAGTTACTTTTTTTTCCTGCACCATCATATGCAGCTATATCAAAGTGGCTTCTCCTTTGAGAAGCAACATTTTGTTATCCTGGTCCAGTTATGCTTAGCTGATAGAAGAGCATTGTAGTTTTCCTTGGTGATAAAGCTGCACTGAAAAAAAGAATATAATTCTATTCTATTCTATTCTATTCTATTCTATTCTATTCTATTCTATTCTATTCTATTCTATTCTATTTCTATTTCTTTCTTTCTCTGTTCTCTGTTCTCTTCTATTCTGTTCTCTATTCTCTATTCTCTATTCTCTATTCTCTATTCTCTATTCTATTCTATTATGTTCTGTTCTAATCTATTCTATTTTATTTTTTCAATAAAAAATAAGAAAATTGGAATTATTTGTTACTTTGGATGGCTATAACCAAATCCAATCAGGTAAAGGTGATGCTCTACAGCAAGGGTGTCAAACTCAATTTCATCAAGGACCACATTAGAGTTGTGTTTGACCTCTGGGGCCCAGGTGGTTGTGGGCAGGGTGGGAGTGGCCAGCTCAATGTCACTCATCAAGGCTCCATTTTTGGCCATGATGGCCTCCTACACACCTCTGCCAATGAAAACAGAGCTTGGTGGGGCTGCGTGTGACCCGCCCAGGCTCCATTTTTGACTGTGACAGCCTCCTGCAGCCCTATGCCAGTGAAAATGGAGCTCGGGGGAGGCCACGCGTGGCCCACCCAGGGTCTGTTTTTACTGGCAGAGGTACTGCAAGCTGGTCCTTCATTGTTTCTAGGGTGGGCCTGGAGAGCAGATCTAAGCACTCCCGAGCCAGATCCATTCCGTGGGCCTTGAGTTTGACAATTTTTCTCTAGAGGTACAAAGGCTAAATTATGATGTTGTGTAGTATTCCCAAATACATATCATATCATATCAAGCCAAATCATGTGGTTAATGACTTGCAAAGTCTAAAAACAAATTTAGAAACAACAGCCAAATACAACAAAGAAAATATAATCATTCTTTTAAACTTAAAAAAAGATTTAAATACTAGAGAATACTAGAGAAAGGAGAGAATGAATAAAATATAGAAATATAGTAAAACAATATAAAGCATAACATTAAAATGAATAAAATAAGAATACTGTAAAATAAACAGGGGAAAATCAGAATGTCATCACTCCAAGACATCCCGACAGCTAGAAATTGAGTGATGTTAGTGTTCACATCCATAATTTGGACATGGACTGATGCTTCTTAAACATTAGCAATTGGATTTTGTTAAGTGGTGGTAAAGATATGACTGTATGTGGTTTAATGTAGAAAGAGTGGCTTTAAATGTTATTTAAATATTGTTATTCAGAACATTAGCTATGCACCTAATTGTTATCACCTCCAAATTTCCCAAGTATTCATTCTACTCTTTATGCACATCTAGAATAAAAATATTTAGGAGTGCTCAGTACTGAACTTGGCAGCATTCTTCTTAGTACCTGTCTCTTATTTGATGAGGAGTTATTGATGTATGGTCCCCTTGAATATGATTTTTGAGCCAGGCTTGTATCCATCCTATACCTATGTCATCAAATCCATGCTTAGCTAGCTTGCTAAACAGAATGTTTGGAAAATGTTCTGTGGAAATCAAGGTATATAGCACTCTAACAATCTATTAAGGAAGTTGCCCAACCAAAACATGAGTTAAGATTTGTCTGGAAAGATTCATTCTTGGTGAATCTGTGTTGACTTCTAGTAATTACACCACTGATGCCTAGAATGGATTCCCCCTCAGGCTTTATAGCACAGATTGTAATAGAACAGTGTATCTAACTGTCTTTACATTTTCATTCTTTTTCTGCTTTTTTTCAAGTTGGAAATAGATGGTGTTGTTATACATGAAATATTTTGCCTGTGCTATTGCCTCCATATCAGAGATGGGTTGCAGCAGGCTCTAACCAGTTCTGGAGAACTGGTAGCAGAAATTTTGAGTAGTCCGGAGGACCAGTAAATACCACCTCTGACTGGTCCTGCCTCCATCTATTCTCTGCTCCCGAGTCCCAGCTGATCGGAAGGAAATGGAGATGTTGCAGTATCCTTACCCTGGAGTGGGGTGGGAATGGAAATTTTACAGTTTTCTTCCCCTGCCATGCCCACCAAGCCTGCCATGCCATGCCCACCAAGCCACACCCACAGAACTGGTAGTAAAAAAATTGAAACCCACCACTGTTCCATATTAAACATTAAATATTGTTTTCTATAAGTATCATTGCAGCTGTAACCTTTCTATTCATTTTTGTTGCTTTCTTTCAAGACCTTCTTTGTAATAATTGTTCTCATATTAATCATGAATTATTTTGCACTAATATTATCTTAGGCAACAGGATTCCTTCTTTATCTTGCCTTATTTTTACAAAACTGGGTTGGTTTGTTTTTTTTAATTTTACTGGAGAAATACTTTACTACAGATTGAAAGCTTACCACAAACAACACTGTATGTAAAAAGATAATACTACACCAAAAAACCAATACCAGAAAAGTAATTGTGGACAACTATCAACTGCCAGTAGAGGAAAGAAATGTCACACATTTTTACAAGTGGGAAAGTTGAATATATGGATCAAGGAAGAATATCAGAATGGTCTGAATATGGAGAAATGTAAAAGAAAAATCAATAAAAAGTTAAATAAGTAATAAATAAATAGGTCTAGTTATAAGGAGAGATGGCATAACTTACTAAAGATTTTAAGGACAGACAGACATAGCTAGAAAAAGGTCAGTAGTTTTTCACTAATCTAAAAAACTCATTGGTTCCTTTTCTACTCACTCCCCCTGGTTTAAAAAAAATCTAATTGTGTCTCAAAAAAATGCCAAGAATAGTGAGTTGCAAAGAACTCTTGCACATAACTTCCTAACAATGAGAACAATTAACCAATAGAACATCTTGACTTCAGAAGTTGTAGGTGTTCCATCACTGGAAGTTTAAAAAAAAACCTGGATAGCCACTTGTCTGGAATGGTATAGGGTCTCCTGCTTGAGCAGGGGGTTGGACTAGAAGACCTCCAATGCCCCTTCCAGCTCTATTCTGATTGATTGATAAAATCTCTTAAGAAAACATTACTCTAATTTGTATTTATATTTTTCTTTCCTTCCCCCCCCCTTGCATCCTTTTAGATTAGACTGGTTAATTTTGAAATCGTGTGTCAATCTCAGATGGCTAAGCATAATTCTTTATTTAACAAGTCAAGAAGTGGAAGTGTTTAACTAACCTGATTCTTCATTTTTATGCTCGCCGTTTGCTCCGAAGAATCTAGCATAGCCACCTTGAGAAAATAAAATGGATAACTAAGGGAGAAAATATCTTATAAACATGACATAACCAGGGAAGTAGTGTTTTTTTCTGCAGTTCTAATCATCTGTTGAAGTTTGTCTTGTTTGGTTGCAGAGACAGTTATGGAGGTGCAGATGTACAAAGACATAGATTTAATCCAGTAACAAAGTCTGAAAAGGAACTTTTCTGCACAACTACAGCAAGTGAAAATAAATATTATATTGATCAGTGCTCTGAAGAGATGTGGTGACCGCATGATTAAAGATGTTGATATTGTTGACCAGAAAGTTGGCAGGTTAAGATCTAACTATTGCATGATGCAATGAGCTTCCATTACTTGCTCCAGCTCCTGCCAACCTAGCAGTTTAAAAACTTGTTAATGCAAGTAGATAAATAGGTAGCATTTTGGTGGGAAGATAACAGTGTTCCGTGTGACTTTAGTGTGTAATCATGCCAACTACATGACCATGGAAGCTTCTTCAGACAACACTGGCTCTTCGGCTGTGAATTGGAGATGCACACCACCTCCTGGAATTGGACACACCTGGCACGGGAAACCTTTACCTTTACTGTTTTGCTCTGATTTAGTCCAGAGCCATTTTACATGTTTTTCAGATAGAGAACAAACTTTATTACTTCTGTCCGACGAAAGGAGGGACACTGTACGCAGTTCATTTCCCCAATTAACTAAAATGCCAAAATGTCTCATTAGATTGGCCTGGAGTTAATCTAAATGCATTTTATAAAGTTTATAATTTGGTCCACGCACATCATATGAGATCTTTTATCCTTTGACGTCTGAGATCTCATTTTATAGTGCAGCTTCCCATGCCAGAGTCATGCAATGATCTGCCAGTGTTACTGTTTGCTCTCTCTGAATTTGTTAAATTAATTTTGCAATGTAACTACGGCTAGAGCACAAAGTAATAATTCATTCTCAAGGTGACAAGAGTCAAGGATAATCACTGTGTGTTCCTTGTCCAAGTAAAATGGTATAACACTCCTTGCCAACCTTTGGCATTAAGCAGCCACCTGGATCTTCTCTTTTATGTCTAGTTGAAGAGTATTAGATTCTCTGCCTGTTAAATCTTAGTGGTGGGGAAAACAAGCCCTTTAATGGCAATCAAAGAATAAGTGAATGCCTATGTGAATAACTTCCCTTTTTAATATTCTCTTCAAAAAGAATATTTAGAAAGGATTCAACTAAAATTTCTAAGAAGTATCTTCCACATCATCTGCTGTGTTTCAAATGCAGTACTTTGACAGGAAGCAGGAATTAATAAACTTGAAAATAATCTCTGAATAAATACATTTACCTATTACTTGGCAACATTAATGTATTGATCCATCTAATATTTAAAGGTTTCAGGCTTTCAAGCCATTTTGGCAGTATAGTAATAGCACTTAGACTTATATACCGCTTCACAGTGCTTTTACAGCCCTCTCTAAGCGGTTTACAGAGTCATATATTGCCCCCAACAATCTGGGTCTTCATTTTACCCACCTCGAAAGGATGGAAGGATGAGTCAACCTTGAACTGGTGAGAATTGAACTACTGAACTGCAGCTAGCAGTCAGCTGAAGTAGCCTGCAGTATTGCACTCTAACCACTATGCCACCTCGTCTGTCTCTCTGTACTGTATATATAATCAAGACTGAAGTAAAGCTGGAAAAACGTTTCCATGTATCGATCTCCTGCTAGATATGCTTTATCTTTAATTTCTCAGTACAAGTAATACATTAAAAAATAATGACAGCTAACACATGGACTGGTCTAAATGTTATTCCTGGATTGGGCATTGTGAAGAGTGCAGGAGTTTGGATCAAAACAATGGACAGATACTGCTTGAATTTCAGAGGGAAATTTCACATTTTCTCATCATCCTGCCGATTATTTGATTGCAGTCTGTAGAAATGTCACATTATTTTGTAACAGCTGCAGTTTAATCAGTGCTTGACAAAGGATTTAAAAGTCACTCATATTTGGGTGAGATGTTAACTGAAGTAGCTAGCTTTGCTAACATGCACAAATATATTGTAAGAATGATAAAGTCAGAAGAAACATATAAACCAGACTTATAACTTGATACTAGTTCTTTGAGTAAAAGTAAAACAAAGTTGCAAAATACTGTATCTGTCTTTAAGGATAGAAACTGTGTACTTTCTTTTTGATATAAACTTCCCGCTAAATTAAGGCATTAAGAGTTGTAAACCTAATCTTTCATAGCTTCCTCTCCGGTAACATTGCACTACTAACCAGAGAATACACAACTTTTGCTAGACCAATTCTTGAATACAATTCATCTGTCTGGAACCCTCATTGCATATCGGACATTAATACAATTGAGCATGTCCAGAGATATTTCGCAAGAAGAGTCCTCCACTCCTCTGCTCGCAACAGAATACCTTATGCCACCAGACTTGAAATTCTGGGCTTAGACAATTTAGAACTATGCCACCTTCGGTATGACTTAATCGAAGTTTATAAAATTACCTGCTACAATGTCTTACCTATCAATGACTGCTTCAGCTTCAACCTCAATAATACACGAGCACACAATAGATACAAACTTAAAATGAACCTCTCCAAACTCGATTGCAGAAAATATAACTTCAGCAACAGTGGTCAATGCCTGGAATGCACTACCTGACTCTGTGGTTTCATCCCCAAATCCCCAAATTTTTAACCTTAAACTGTCTACTGTGGACTTCACACTATTCCTAAGAGGTCTATAAGGAGTGTGCATAAGCGCACCAATGTGCATACCATCCCTTATGGTATGCAAGTATAAATTATGTTTATACTATATTATCTAATATGTGCTTGACAAAATAAATAAATAAAAATAAATGAATCGAAACTCTGTTGCTTTGAATTTGTGACTTTGAATCAACACCTGATCCATACACAAAAACATCAAAAATGTAGAGAATAGAAAACAAAGCAATAAAGACAAAACAATGAAGAAAGTATAAAGCCAATACCCAATTCTGCAAAGAAAAAGAACAGCCATCTTCAGTAAATTTAAATACAGGCTAGAATTTGCAACCACTGAAAACCCCAAAATCAGTGAAATAGGAACTGGCAGGTTTAGAAAATGAAACAGAGCATCAATAATTGTCCTAAATATGAGCTTTAACAGATTGTCAGCAAACAGAATACTGGGACAGAGAAGCAACAGAAGGCAGAGGCCCTACAGGAAATAAGCCAATGATAATTTTGGGTGGGAACTGCAGAAATGGAGGTTCAAAAGAGCAATCAATAATGTGTGGAAGGGAATCAACAGGATTGAATTGCAAGGATAGTTCCAATTTGCAATAAGAAAATACTACAGTATTTCCCGGAGCGTCGACACATCTGTGGAAAGAAATTGGCAATCACTCAGGGTCATCTACAGTCCTTTTCACTCATATGGTTCTCAAATATAATATGGGACGGGATCTCCATCAGCAAATGTTTCATAAGTCATTTGCAGATTCTCATCTGCCACACAGTGGTTTTCTCGGCTTAGGGTTTTCTTAGTATGCTACACAAATTGTGTTGACTTATCTGAAGTAGAATATTTTGCCTCTGGCTAAAGAATTAGAAAAGCTTAACAAAGATCAGAAACCCGAGATAGCAGGCTTTTTTTTAAATGCTATGATTGGTACTCGGCTATAAGGTCGCGTCAGCCATAAACCAAAGAAAACAGAAACTCTATTGCCCATAACTAAGGGGAACATTTGCATTGTTGCAACGCGAGAGGTAGATAGGGAACGAACCTTCTGAAGACAAGCTTTGGAATTCTCAGTTGAAGCTTCTCTCAAAATGAATGACAAACAAGATGGGCTAAGCCCACCTTCCCTTTTACAGAAGGCACCATAGCATCTTTCTTTCATGAGCTCTTTTGCAGCTCAAAGAGCACAGACAGCTTTCATAAGAGATAAATTAGTCTGTATTAGAAAAGAAGGTCACTGCACAGACTCCGAAAAGTTCAAGTCCTATTTGCAGTCAAGAGTCTCATTAAGCACTTGTGCCAATAAGGACTGCAAGTAACCCAGGCAGAAGCTACATTCAACTGGCAGTAAGCCATGGCAACAAAACTTTTAACACCTTGAAAAATACTGTTTATTTTTCCAGAACTTATCTCTCTCTCTCTCTCTCTCTCCCTCTCCCAGAATCAAGCTCATGTATAGCATATGCTGTTTAAACATCACAACTTGTGTCAAAGCCAAGAAGCCAACAGTCGATGAAAACAAGGGGAGCTGCAGGGTTTCGCCTATCAAACTCTGAATGCTATGGTAGCAAAAAGAAACACAGCAGTCCTTTTGGCTTATAGCTACAGCAGCATGGTACAAAAAGGATTATGTGCATTATTGGGTCTGAGAGGGCAACTACCACAGAAATATACGCTTCTCCCCTGTTGCTGCAGAAAACAGAAAGCACAGCAATTTGGATATTTAACAGATATTTAATGCCAAAAATCCAATTTTATATGGCAGTCAGAGCAAAAGAACCTCAGTTAACAAAATTATTCCTCTCCTTGAATTTTTCAGGGGCATCCTCTTTTCTTCCCTATAAACACTCTGTTTTTACATAATCTGGATAGAGAAAGAACAGAGGCACTTCATCAGCAAGACAATCAAGCTGCAGATCATTCAATTGTACAATATTGATTCCACTTTTCTCGTTAAATTTTGCGTTCTATTTATAGTGACAATCATCTTTCTATCCTTTCTGAAAACTCAGAGCAGCCCCCCCCCCCCCAGACGAGCTTACAGCTTGGACCACAGAGAGCCAAGGATTCCCTCCATCACAAAACACATCTTAATAACACATCCAGTTTCACCATTATATTGAATGAAAGTAAACAAAGCCATCTTAATGGCTTATTAATATAACCATCCATCACAAAGAGAATGAGAAAGCTTCTAGATCAGTGATGGCGAACCTTTTAGGCACTGAGTGCCCAAACTGCATGCACGTGTCAAAACCGCACCCCGCGTATGTGCACACACCCCACACATGTGCCCCAACCAAACTGAAACATTCTGGCACATGCACATCCACACCCTGCGCATGCACGCCCCGCACATGCATGACAGAGACCCGAAGATCAGCTGATGGGCGGAAGGCACACACACGTACATGGCAGAGACATGAAACAGAGCTGGGGCGATGGCACACGTGCCCACAGAGGGCTCTGTGTGCCACCTCTGTCACACATGCCATAGATTTGCCACCACTATTCTTGATTATTTGGCCAGGAGCTCGACCAGAATTGGAGATAGACAACATTTTTTCCCTTTAAGTTTAAATGGAATAATGTGTAACGTAGATACTTCTTCCTTGTTATCTAATTATTTACATTTTACGCCTTTTTGCCATGGTTAAAATACTTGCAAATTTTATTTGACATGAAACACAGGGAGAAAGAAAATTCTCCAAACACTGGAAACAACAATTTTTTGAAAAAAACTTCATTTCTCACTGTCATTTTTGATCAGAAGTTGTCATTTTTTTAAAAAAAATGTATAAAAAACCTCATGAATGCTGTTTACCAAGATATGACAACAGGATAGAAGATGCATCACAAGCCATTATACCTCTTTCAAATTTACCCCAACTCCCTAGAAAAATAAAAGGAATATTCTGAATTAAAAATGTCAGCCATCTGAATGTGCATCAACAATCTTTTAGTTACTTCCAGCTCCCTGATTAACTCCTTTAATTTCAGCACTTTCCTCTCAACATTATTCCCCATTTAATTCAAAAGGCTACATTGCTAATTAACAGAATCAAAAACATTTGGGAGGGGGAAGTTACAGATCATCTGGTCTAACTCCATACATAATTCAGGACATCCATAGACAAAGATTTTCCTAACAGTGAGAACAATCAACCGCTTCCCTTCAGAAGTTGTGGGTGCTCCATCAATGAAGGCTTTGAAGAAGAGACTGGACAGCCATTTGTCTGAATTAGTATAGGGCAGTGATGTCGAACCTTTTTTTCTTCGGGTGCCGAAAGCAAGTGTGCGTGCGCACTGTATTTTAATGCCCCCCTAAGCTGCCCCACCCCACGCATGCATGCAGAACCCCTGCGCTCCCCCGCGCATATACACATGCCCAAAGAACCCCATTTTGGGCCTTCCCCGCCCCCCGGAGGCCAGAAATGGCCCATTTCCCGACTTCCGGTGAGCCTGTTTTTTGACCTCCCCAGAGGCTTTCTTGGAACCTGTGGAGGGTGAAAACGGCCTCCCCCACCTCCCGGAGGCCCTCCGGAGGCTGAAAACACCCTTCCAGAGCCTCCACACTAGCCCTATACTTAACGGGCATCCAAAACGGACCACGTGGAGACTCCTGGGAAGGGCAGTGTGAACGGAGCCAGCTGAAAATCAGCTGGCCAGCACGCGCATGCATGCTGTTGCTGAGCTGGGACAACGGCTCACGTGCCAGCAGATATGGCTCCATGTGCCACGCGTGCCATAGGTTCGCCATCACAGGTATAGGGTGTCCTGCTAGAGCAACAGGTTGGACCAGAATATCTGCAAGGTCCCTTCCAACTCTGATGATGTTCTTTGTTCTAAAACACTCCAATGGATGGTTCCCAGGCATTCTGCTTCTCTACATGATTATATTCCTGCTCTTTCTGTTGTAAAGTGTCACATCTCTTTAGATCTAAGTTGGTCTTCTGGACCATAGAAAACAGGCCTTTTAGTCATGTGTATGGGGTACTCTTCAATGTCACTTCTTGGTCATTTCTTTCTCAGGGTACAGAAGCCCAGTTCTTTCAACTTTTCCTCATAGGTTATGTCTTCTGTAGTCGTCCTCTCACTGGTTCCTTTGGAACCATTCCAGTTTGTCTACTTGTTTTTAAAAAAATGTCGGCTGTAAGCCCTCTTTTCCCTAGGTGTTCCTGGAGCAAAGGAGGGAACCAAAAGTCCTTGTTTTTGTTTTCCCTTGGGGTTTGTCTCCTTCAGAGACCGTGATAGACAGAGTTCACCTCCCTCTACATTTCACTCTCATAACACTTTCTGAGGTAAGCTCAGCTGAGAGATCATGACCACAAATAAAATTATCTGGAGACACAAAAAGGTCCAAATTCCTTCACATTACCTCCATTTAACCACTTGTCAGACCTTTCTCTTTATGACTCAGAGAGGAAAAGCCCAACTCTGATGTCTGGCCACCATCCCCGCTACATGAGAAAAATGTTGAGACTCTCTTCTCTTCTCACCCCCCCCCCCAACCTCCCAATTT